>JAODUG010040631.1:0-17153 GCA_027564795.1 Aphredoderus sayanus | reverse complement strand
TGTTCATACAAATATTTACACACATTAAGTTTACTGAAAGTAAAAACAGTTGAAAGTCAGAGGACATTTCTTTTTTTGCTGAGTTTATGTTCTGTCTTAAAGTAGATGTACACTTTGGAGAATACGCTTTTTTTCCCCATACTAACAAAAACATTAAATATGTGCGCCCAACATGTATTGATTACATTTATTAGCACCAATACGATACTGTGTATTTAGTAGCCTATGCATGGGTCATTACTTATCTTCCCCTGGCCTACATCAGCTTTTGTGCACAGCTGTGTTTCAATAGGTGAGAATTTGTGATTCGGGGGCATAATTACGTGCCAGCTGTGTTATTACATTCGCATTGTTACAACAGTCCTGCAGCGTTACGTTCTCCATGTAGACCTACAAAACCTGCCTATCTTGCTGTGCCTTGCTTGGATGTATCTGAGGCTGAGCCTCGGTTACACATGACTTGGAAACACACTATAGAACTCTTAATAAAAATATTGGGATGGGTGAGCTTTTATCTCTCATTTTTATATCTGATTTGACAGTTGGTTAAATACTGGTGGTAGAGTCAAGCTAACACCTGAAGATGTTCCCCAAAAGTCTATAGGCAAAGCCTAAAAAGTACTTATTTTTTGGAGGATGGAGAATGAGAGTGTTTTATGTGCTTCCCATCAACTGACATATGCTTTGTCATGGTGTTTCTGAACACCTTTCTGATCTGACAAAAGGTCTGACTCAAGTTGCCATGACATTTTGGACAGGCATATACTCAAGCAATCAGAATGTGTTGTTTACTACGGATATTCTCAAACTCCTCAAAACGTTTGATTCAGTTCTATGTGAGCTCAGACTTGAATTACAATTTGGACTGCCATTCAGTGCTGTTTATCTTGCCTCTGTTAAACTTGCTATTTAACAGTTACTATTTAGTGTTCGTTATTTTAGCCAAATATACAGTGTATATAGTAATATATATTACTATTTTTACTTTACTTGGTGTCAGTGTTGGAACTCTGCCTACATTATCTCTTAGTACTAGACTATGTTTCTGATATCCGATTCACATTCTTCAGTATATACATAGCTAGCAACAGTGAGAGATAAAAGGAGAGAGACATTTCCTAGCAGAGGGTAGTTAGAATTAGCCTGAATTGAATACATATACTATGCGAAACACTACATATATTATAAGCTGATTGGAATAAGGATTCTCTCCACTGGTTATTTCTTACATCTGTGCGTATCTACACGAACACCTTTTAGTATTACTGCTACAAACAAGTAGATCTACTGTAACACCTCCTAATTTAACAACTGTCTTCCATTTTAATTGACATCTTATTATTTTACAAAGCCATCATTGCCCTATAACAGCCTTTCACATTGCAGATAATTGCAATGTGAAATAATAATTTACGCTGTTAAACATAAGATTGCAAATTATGTCCTATACTGTATTATTCCTCCAACCTGTGTCTGTTGATACCTTTGTATCTGTTTCCAGAATGAACCTGAGTCCTTTTGTTCTTCATAACCACACAACTGTCATCACTTTCTTCTGTGTCTAGTGATATTCAAATGCTATACTTAACATGCCATAGTGTATGTGCTCGGGTCGACAGCCTATGTCTTAATGAAACTCACAATCACGTTTGGTTGAGATCTACTCCCCATCTATGATAATAAAATAATATGATGCTGTAAATGGTGTCAGAAAATTAGTAGAAACCATGTTGTGGCTTGTGATTATCTCTAAATGTAATATGCTTAGGTTCTAAGGTTCAAAAGAACAATGTTATCTCTGTATTTTGAGGCGTATGTAAAGTGTAGCAAAAATGCCTTGTTGGATATAGTATTAATGCACTAAATGAGTTTCTATAAATAGGCCTATAATATAGCCTACATAATATGCATAATGATCTAGATCATGTTTTTCATGTAATGAGGTTTTTTGAGGAATTTCTCTATAGTTACTTCTAGTCTTTGTATATACAGAAAGCTTTAGAACTCAAAACTGAAAGGGGCTCTTGAAATCCCTTTAAGCGAGTGCAGAAATTCAGCTCAGGCTCATATTTCAAACAGCTAACAGAGAATGGGGCTTCTGGTTGTTCCCCCTTTACATTTGCTACAGAAAGAAATGAGCGAGAGCGAGCAGGGGCAGAGGACTGGGAAGGGGACTGATGTTTGAAAGTGCGCAGGTGTTTCATTTCCTGCTGAATAGTTGACGTGGTGATTATGTCGGGGTCTCGGCAGGGTGAATGCAGAGAAGCAGGCTCTGATTAAAGATGTCTTCCTGGCTACACCTATGGAAACAGGTGTGTCTGTCCCCTGCTAAGCTGTGTCTTTCTCTGAAGTAGATTTCAACCTTGTCTTTCCAGACTAATGAGCTACCACTATGAGACTATTGCACTTCGAATGGTTGGATTTCTAGGTGCATAGTATAGCCTAAATTCTCAACTCTAACAAATCTGTTAGTACTCAATGACATTTTATGACACTGCATTTTGCATAATACAGTGTTAAGGGTAATGAGGAGAGATACATATATCACACTCTTTTTCTTTCATCTGACTAAGCAAGACAAAACACTCTCATTTCTGTAATGTTGCTCTGGGGATTGGGGGGTGTCACCGGGAAGTCAGAGCAAAGGCTGACCCACTGGTTCCCCCTGATGTTATTTCTATGACTATCAATGATCCAATGAGCTGCCCTGTTCCCTCTCCCCTCAACCCCAGATCACCCCTCTTTCATGAGGTTTGTGAGAAAGAAAAAGGGAGAGAGATGGAGGAAAAATGATTGTGTGGTTTTCAATTTGCTTTGTGTGCGTGCGTGCGTGCCTGTGTGCCTGTGTAGCATAGTGGAGCAGAACAGTGTACAAACACCAGTCATGTAGGGCAGCTTGCCTTTTCCCAGTGCTACTAATGGACCTGGCAACCCCGCTGTCAACTTCTGCCAGTCTCTGCCACACACACACACACACACACACACACACACAATTCAAAAGTCTACAAGACAAACCTTTTTACTTTATTATTCTTTATTTTATAGTAGGCTGTGTATATGGCTTAGTGAAATGAGCGCGCCCCTTAATTGTGAACATGATCGTTTTAGGCCTAGGGTATTCATGACGTGTATAGTTTTACATGGTTTGAGGTTAAGGAAGTGTCAGTCTGTTTCTGACAATATCCTACCCCGCCATAGCGACAATCACAAGCCAGCCTACTGTGGCATGCGGACGGCTGCAATGTCTAAAGGCATCTAAAAATAGTAACATATAACCTTCATTCATGAAATAATATCGTGTTGTGAATACATGGCTTTGTACGAGCTTCTAAATGTCACACACTATGCATGTGCCGTTTTACTAGCCTATCGTTTCGGCCGGGCCAGTGCTGTGTGTGACTGGCCGCAGCCGCAGCCCGGCTGCCAGTGTTGAGGCGAACAATAACTCTGGCCCCATTCCGCCTCTCTGTTCCGTGGAAAAGGTACAGTAGGCGGAATGAAATCGCACTACAACCCTGCATTCACACCTTGTATTCAACTCGCAAATCGCCCAGTCGCTGACAAGCTGTCGCCAAGCCCTCTGTAGTGTCTTTGCACCAGCATCAACCAGGAACTTGAGCGTTTCAAATGTCAACACTGACGCCAAATCAAACACACAAATTGTGCGCATTCCCGCAAAAATAAACATTCTGCTACCTTCTTCCATGCTACTGTTGTTAAAATGACATTTCTGTACGAAGCCATAGACCCGTCATAAATAATGGGAAAACCGGAGGGTCAAGGGCTAGGGGTACAAAATAGAAATGGAATTGGGCGTTTGTCGCTGAGATACGCTTGCGTCCATTGGAAATTAATAGTAACCTGCCTCCTTGCGAGTTGAAAACGTCGGCGGTGTGAACACAGGGTTACGCCTTGAAAATGCAGCGCAAAAAGGGCTTCTGGTTCAAATCGATATGCATGCTTCATACTGTACATTTATATCCATCATAATCTATAGAAAAATAATAACCATGTAATAACTGTGTTTAGCCTACGATAGTGAAAGGGGTACTAGGGTACTTGTTATAAAAAAAAGTATTACACATGCATCATTATATTTTTCCTGCAAATGATATACTACCAAGGTGCACAAACTGTTTCACAAACACTATTTGTGAAACACTCTCTGCCCACTTTGTCTCACTTTTAACCCTCCTGTTATCCTCGAGTTTCAAACACATTTTTGTCTTATGCCACAAGACCACAATGCAGATACAAACCATCCTTGTGCATTATCATGTTTCATATTCATATTTATTTTTTGCAGGATATAAAGGGCAAGGAAAATGGGCAATGCTGCCGAGGTTCTACTCAGAATTAATTTTATAGTTCTGCAGGGAGTTCTGTGCCCTGTGTTATGGATTATGAGACTGAAGTAATTATGACAGATTCACACTATACCTGCCTATATGTTATTGATTTGAACATAATATATCTATTTTTCATAATTTATATACTGTATATATAGTGATATATGCTACTGTGAAATGCATACATAGCCTATGGTATCATTTTATCATTTGATTTGAAGTTAATAGCAGGTTATAACAAGTTGGAGTCGGATAACTTAATTCTTCCCGCCCGCAATGCTGCTAAAGAGAGTTATGTTCCTTTGGGCGTCATGACCCACCAGCTGTTCGTGTCTGCCTTGCTGCCTCGGGTGACCTCTAACGGCGAGGCTCATTACCCTCAGGCACCAATGAGACAGAATATCTACAAGCTTGCTGCCCCGAATGTGACGTGAATCGCAATGAGTTGCTCTGACCACAAGGGGGACACCACATGGTCATCTTGTCAACTTCTGATTGTTTTTTCACCGTTTTCCATCCAGCCACTCTTCATCCATTCCTTGCTCTATCATCCTTTCTCACACACACACACACACACACACACACGGGAATGCTCTGTTTCAGACACTATTTGTGTTGCACTACAGGCCACTATCCTCAAACTAGCCATGGGCGTATATTGGAATGCCCTTTAGACATCACTTGAATTTAGCTGTACAAATGCAAACAACACTTTGCGTGTGTGCTTGTGTTTGTTTAAATGGTCGATTTCATTTGTTTCACAGATACATCGAGCAGAAGTATGTCCTCCTAGTGCTACACTGATAGTGATTAAAAGACAGTTTGCAAAGTATAGGAAGGTCTCATTCAGTCAACATATTGCGATTTAAAATAGGCTATGCCTTTTTATAGACCTTTATGTTCAAATAAATACAGAACGAATCGAATTTCAATTAGCTCTCATGACATTCAAATCTTAATCCATTCTTGTGTTTCTTTAGCTCTATTAGCGCGTCCTGATGGATGCGAGTTATTATATTATCACTGGCCTTTCTTGTGTGTTGATAAAGGTCAAGTCGGTGCCACCGCAATCATCAGCTGAAACCGGCTGAAACATTCTATTGATTGTAGTGGTGCTGACAAATCGCTTCAGCAGCCAGCCAATCAGGCAGTCCGCTTACGCGCATGCGCCAAGAGGCAGTTGTTCAGAGGCAAGTTCCTACACCACCGCCTGCAGTCTACACAGCCCGAGCTGTTGAGCACACAGCTGCTACCTGCCTGGTGGAATGGACATGACATCTTGCGACTCTAGATGTATTCCCAGTCCCAAACGAGGACCGACATGACAGCGCACGGACGTGAGAAGAAAGCACGCCAGCTTCGGCTGTCCCTCCGGTTGGAGACGATGTGGGGAGCGGGTCGGTACGCAGTGCTGGTAGTTCTGTGCGCGCTGTGCTATTGCAACTCTCTGCATGGGGAGCTCGTTCACGATGATGTGTGGGCTATCATCAACAACCCTGATGTTCGACCTGCTTCCAGCCTGCGGAATATTTTCACCAACGACTTTTGGGGCAAGAGGATGGCGGACAACACCAGCCACAAGTCCTACAGACCGCTGTGCATCCTCACCTTCAAGTGAGTTATCCAGTTGTTCCTCCGTCCCGGCGAAACCAAAAAGTATCCCAACTGTGTTCACGACATCTGGTCTGGATGTGAAACAGCGGCACGTCTTGAGTTTTCGCAAAAGTTTCACCTATTTGTGTTCGTAAATATATGGTTTCACCGCTTTACACTATGAACACAAGCCACACTCAAATATCCATGTAGCGTGAACACAGCATTTAAGCTGACGTCATGCAGTTGATATCTTTCCAAACCACTAGCGGTCAACAAGGTTATGCACACGCGTCTGTCCCACTTTATAAACATTTTATTGCATGCGTTATTATAACAGAGAGAGTGAGACCTAGGGCTAGTCGATGAAACAGTAAATGCGTTTTCGTGATATTACGAAGTACAGAAACTGCCAGAACAGACGCACATGCACATCTGTTGACCCGATTTTACACAACACTTGTTGCGTAGGTTGTTTTATTTTGGGAGGTTGAACTTTTCGACTCTCGCTTCCTTGGCGTTTGCTGAGGAATGTGGGGTTTATGCGGTAAACGCATCTTACAGTACAGCACAAGGTGTTAAACAAGTTTTTAAATCGTCTGTTTTCCATGGTCCTCCACTCCTGCTCGGCTCCTCCATAGTAAAACTCCAGCATATTCTGCGGAGAGAGGGCGTTTCCCCGCGCAGCTGACCGCTGCAATGTTAAAAAAGTGAGCATGATCAAGGAGAGGTGAGGATAGTTGAACAGTATCTAATTTATTTTAGATTTACCCTCATTTGACAAATGACAGTTGGCTGATAATGGCTTATTAATATTATTACATTTGTTAGGGGACTCAATCACTGATTTATTCCTGAAACAACATTTAAAGTCAATTGCTGACTCGGTTATACAATAGCCAGTAGCCCGTACAAGATACCATTACAGTATGAATCCCCCTAATAAGATATATTATTTTGTGTGCTCACAGTTATCTGTAAAACATACACACACAGTCTCACCTGGATGCTTATGTGTGCTTCACACATGGATGAACACAATAAACACAAACGTTGCTGTGGTTTGCCTGTGGGGCTAGCTGCTCAGTATTGCAGTATGTTTCTGTTCCAGTGATTACTGTAGGGCCTCTGAGATTCGCTCAAGGTGAAGGACACACACACAAATACATAATGTGTAGACACCCACTCACATGCCTGCAAGGCTTTGTAGCAGTAAGCGGGAATGGCAGCACTAATGTCTCAGGTGAAAGGAGCAGTGACAGAGGTCTTTACTCTTTTAACGTAGAGAAACAGCAGATTGAAATACAGTAGCAAAATGAGGGGACAAAATCATAACCAGAAGTTGGATATTGTTATTTTCGTCTTCTTTCATCACATATAACAACATACTCTATTTGTCATCTATTCATCTGTCGTACTCACTGACCATCCATTTCTGTTGTGTGGTGTTCATTGATACCTCACTTGGCACCTATTGGGTCAACTGATCATCTTAACCTTTATGATGTCCTCCGGGTCAAAATGACCCAAATCACTAGCTCTTTGTGGCAGATAGAAGGCGCTAAACCTAATTCTACAGCTTACACACACATATGAGGTGCACTGCTGGCACAGCAAGGTGTGTGTTTGAAACCTGAGGACAACAGGAGGGTTAATAGGCACAAAAAAACAATACAAATACATAAAGAAATAATTAATAAATAAATATATAAATACAATGACTATTAAAAACACACAAAATCATACACAATCAGACGCCGCCCTCTGGTGGCATAATTCTATAAAATTTAGGACATCACAAGGGTTAAAGTGGACAATCCATGCCATGCCCTTTCAGTAGTTCCTTGAGGTCTCAATACAATGTATTTCACATGCTTAAGTGAAAATACCACAAAGATAATGTGGAACAGCACTGTATAATACCAGTTTTCCCACTCTCTCAGTTAACAGTCGATTTCAATTACTGTTGATTTAAATCCATACAACCACTGCTTACCCCACCCCCACCTAGTGTGCTGATGTAAGTCTACGGCTTTGCTGCTGTTGAGCTGTCGGAGACAATACAGCTTCTGACACAGAGGTGCAACCATATCGGTTTGAACCTTTCTTTATTTTCAAGTGTTTTCAACACGGGAAAATGCATTGATATTGTGAATTCCTTCCTCCTTGCCGTTTAGACTAAAGGATAGGCAAAAAAATGGATAGGCTACGGAAGGCGGAATGAGGTTCATTGTTGTTCATCTCCACGTAGGAATGGCAGCATTGCTCAACACACAGCCCCGGTATCATATACTCTAGGGACAGTTGGTACAGTGGAACGGGGACAGGGGTGTGATGTTTTGATAACAACCATATGTATTCACATGCACATAGCCTATTATTTCATGAATGGAGGTTAGGTTATAGCCTACTATAGAACAAAATCGAAGCCGTCTTTGCCTGCAATGCCCAAATGCACGTGGCCTATTATTTCATGAATTGAAGGTTTACTATAGCACAGAATCACAGCTTTCCTTGCCTGATACAGGAGGATTATGAGACAGATTATTGTAGGCTAAGATACTGCTAGCACTTTCGCACAATAAACACAACATTTTTGGTTTATTATTATTTGGTTAAACAAGAAATGTTGAAGTTAAACAAAGACATAAGACATAGGCTATCTTTGCTCTTATCACAAACATAGGCAATTTATTAGCTATAAGCTATATTAGCCTATTTTGCCGAATACTATGGTAGTTGATTATGGATGGGCATATCCTCATAGGCGATATGTAGCAATTAATTAATCATTTTTATGATTTGCCTGTTGCTCCGCCTCTTTTCCTTCTATGGCCAATACAGACCAGGAAGGCCCAGTACATCTCCAAGTAACATCTACATAACTATTTAACAAAAATATTGTTTTTTTCAAGGAATGGCCCCTTTAAGTAGGGGATCCCACCTTTTGAGCCGTTTCCAAATGAGTTTTCCTTTGTCCAGTTGGACATTTAAGGCAGGGTCAGTCATTCTCGAGAACGCTTGCTAACTTTGAGCTAAAATTAAAACAAAAAAGCCTCTCCCTTCAATGCCATAGGGTTCTCCCTCAGAATCTCTGCCCCACACAATGGAAACGCATTGCGAAGCCTAGGGCATTGTTGTTGTGAACAGTGTTCACCACATTGTTTGTGTTCCTATCTACAGAGCTATGTAGAAGCAGCCTACCAAATCATTTTTTTCAGCACACACAGCACACCACACTTGTGAAGCGCTTTTAGATGGGAGCTGGTAGTAAGGTCCATGCAAATCTGCTTTGACATGTAAATGTAAGGCATGTGTCCATATGTGGCCAACTGCTTTGTCTAAAAATGTTTATCAGATTTGTATCCATGCTCTTAGGAGGTCAGATGTACCGAGCGATTTACATTGGAACCATAATAATAATTGTGCTCAGATGTTATGATATACATGACTACTTACAGTATGGACATATCCTGCCTAAAATGAAATACTTAGTTTGTTTGATACTTGTCATAGTGTTTAAAAGTTATCAGTAATATATTGTATTTAAAGTATGAAGCCAGTTGGATACCTTTTTTTAGTTTCAATCCAGTACACACAGTAAAAGACAGCTAAAATGCTGGAATATACAGTGACGTCCAAAAGAGTCCACTATACTGTATAGTCAGTCTGTCTGTCTGTCTGTCAAAGGTTACACTACTGTGTGTATATATATCTTTCCATTCTGTCATCCCTTTCTTCAACAGTTCTCTCCCTCCCTTTCGCTCTGTCTCTCATACAGTATGAGCCAATTTCATGACTTGCTAGTTCTGCTCATGTATTTCTGTCTATTCCTCTATTCTGTACACCCCTTTTACTCATCTCTTAACACAAGGCAAGACCATTGATGATTACAAAAAATACAGTTTCAGCGATCGTACCTTATTTTACTTCCATTTAATCTAGTAAGTAATCATATTAATTGAACCAAATAGTTTGCCTATTGATGAAGGTATCCATTAGTTTCAGCCCTACTATGGCCATTGTGTTTGCAATAATATCCTTTCATTTTGAGGGAATTAAAGGAATGAAAGAGGATGGATGTGATAAAGATTTCATTTGAGTTTAAAATGTCCAGATTTTAGTTAGCAGTGCTCCTACTTATTTTCACTATGCAGTTAATTTATTTTGACATATTTCAACACTGCATTTGTCGTGCTGTCCTTAAGCTTGCAGGATTTAAATTTGCAGGGAAAGGATTTAGGAAATTATCCTTCTGCCCTTTGATAGTTCTCCCGAATAATTTAGTTGGGTAAAATTCAATTTAGTTTTCTCATGACCTTTTTGGGTCAGAGAGAGGGACAGACAACACAATTTAAAAAGGTGGTTGTGGGTGAAGCAGAGAAATAGATAGGATGAAGAAATTACCATGAGATGAGTCCTGCCTGCTTCTTATCTCCTATTTCATTATTCTTTAACGCTTAATGTTGCGGCACTAAGCATATCGTTATTCATCTGAGATTATTGGAACCATCTTTCTGTCAATAAAAGGTCACTACCTTAACGTCTGTCCCTGGACTGTCCTATCAGAATACCCAGCCAGCAGTCACAGTGTCAGAATGGATAAGACCATATATAGTAGATGGTCAAATATATTCACCATGGATAGGAGGCTGGATCTCGTGGATAGAAGGAAGCTTTTGCTGGCCCAGAAGGACATTTATTTCCCAGCTTTTAGGAAGCATGTAAATGTGTGTTGGTTGAGCTCATGGGAAGATACGGCAGGTTAATAATATAATAATATCAGTATCAGGCCTTTACATTTTGTTTACAGGCATTTGTCAATGAATTATGAATTTAACAAACCAGAACGAACAGATTAAAATGAGAACTGGCACATTGTCCTTTTATCACCATTTATATTTGAGAAATGGAGTTGTTATACAAAGTCATGTTCTGTTAAACTCTCCCTGTTGTAAAGATACGGAAGATTCTCAAAGATGGATATTTCATATTAAGAATCTAATTAAGATTGGGAGAGATAATGACATTATAGCTATAGCGTAACAGTAATTTAATATTCTGTTGTTGCGTTTGCATGTGGCTTATCGTGCACCTTGAATCCATTACTGTAGCTAAGGAAGGGTGTTTACCATCTTATTAGTGGATAATTAAATTTCCTGCCTGGTTTTTCTATGTAGGGGTTGCATTGACATTCTGAGAGAACAACATTTTTAAAGTGTTATGATAGCACTACTATAAACTGAACAGGGAGTACCTGTATCTCAGCACTTTGCTGAGGGATTAGATGTTAGAAGATCTAAAGTATGGTTTGATTTGATGTTGAGAATCCAATGTTCTCTCTCATAGCAATCAGACACTGATTTACAATTCAGGCAGTGCAGCAAATGGATTGAAATTCTATTCAGGTTGGGGCATTCACCCCATGCCGGAGAATAAATAGGTGATTTAGTTACTGAATCCCACATTCAATTCACAATGGTGTTGTTAAGTGATTGTTTTTAAGGAGGCTGACCATTCCTCAGCTTAAAGAGGTTTATGTGGAACTGCTGGATGAAATGAATTGTCACTGCTACATCATATTTGTCTGCTATTATACATTTATTGACACCTTTTACATAGTTCACATATATAGGGTAAACAGCTGTGTTAATTATGAATCTATTAATAATGTTTGACACCTTTTACATAGTTCTGTCTTCTCATAGTTTAACACCTTGTAAAATATGGGTCTATTCCATTTTGTTGCGCCAGTGCACCAGTATAGACACAAGCAGAAGAGCGAACAATCAACTGTCCGTGGTCGGTGTGCTGTATTTATTGTATGCATTGAGCTACACCTGTGTTTTCCCTGCTAAGAGACCTGTGTGAAGTATTGGGCACGTGGTTCCCTGGAAGTGAGGATTAATGAATGAAGCTCCTGCTGTGATTGGAGCAGCATTACATTCAGCTTGTCCCCTCCGCAGGTTGAACATCATGCTGGGCGGAGCCACGCCGCTGTACTTCCATGTGGTGAACGTGTGCCTGCACTGCGCCGTGACCTGCCTGCTCATGCACACGTGCCAACGCTGCGTGTTCCCCGAGCCGCGCCCGGCCTTCCTCGCCGCGCTGCTCTTCTCCGCGCACCCCATACACACCGAGGCGGTGAGTGGCCGCGTACCCCCCCCGCTGCACACACTCTGCTGGCACGCCTCCTGCAGGCTGACAGGCTCGTCTTTTAGCCGTGATGAATGGCCCCTCGCATGCCTTTCTGAGAGCAGCTCCAGGAAGCCCAGGATATGTGGAACATCAGTCTGTTCAACTCCACTTGGCTCGCCTCGGCTTTTGAGCATCCCCCTCTTTACAAGCTGCTCTTTTGATAACTTAACACTTTTATTAATGACTATGTATATTATGTATGTACGTACGTATGTTTATGTTATTCTGTCATAGGTTTCTTTTATTCCGTCTTTATTTATTATTGTTTTTCATTTCCTCTCGAAATATCTTTATTTTAAATTGTTGTTATTATTATATTATTATTTATTATTTTTGCCGCCCCTTTCCCAGAATTTGGATGTTGTATTACTTCATGTGCACCAGTATATTGCCAGCTAGTACCCAGTACAAACCTAAGGGGTTTCACACACTTCTAATACTATAAGAAATTAAAGGCAAAACCATTAAGAAATGTATCTACAGTATGCAGCTTTAAATCCTCCTCCAGCTCATGCATTTCCACTTTTGGTATTTTATATTCATATCACATTGACTTCTCTGCTGTATCCCAAATTCACACTCCCATTGGCTTCTCATATGCCCTAGAGAAACTCCCGTTATTTCAAAACTCAGCACTTTGTACTGTTAGCCTCCCCAAGGATAGAATTCTCCCTGTTATGCCCACATTATTCCACTAGCTGTGGAAACTTTAGATTGATGCATTTGTGAGTTGAGGAACCTATGCAAAGCCAGCAGAGGAGGTGATCACCGTCATTATTTCCAACAGGTGAGAACTAAACAAAGTGCTGCCACGTTCACAGACTTGGCAGGAGAGGAAGAGACACTGAGACAGGGAGAGAGCAGAGCAGGGAGATGAATGAAAACGGGAAAAGTGCCGGAAGAAATAATATTATGCAGAGTGACGCATCGAGGCAAGGCCTCTGGAAAGAGAGAGGAGCGAGCAATGGGGAGGCAGGGAGAGCTGCCAGAGAAAGACAAAGTCACTGCATGGAGTCCCCCCCACCCCCCCTCTTACCGTTCACCCAAGGAGCAGGGAGAGAAAGTACAAGAGAGGGTTAGGTTGGGCAATAGAGTGGGGGGGATGTGGTGATATCACCAGTAATATAAGACAGCAATACACTGTAGTACCCATAAAATTGTAGAATGGATTTTTGTTTGTTGTCGCAGAATTAAATTCGGCAACAACAAACATACTAAATATAAACATACTGTTTATATTTAAACATTAGATTAAGTATGTTTTCTTTTATTTGTGTGTATTAATCCAAATGTAAGTATATCTTAAATAAATCATTACAACAATATGGCCATGCAAAGTGGAATAACTACATACTATCAAAATATACTTTAATTAGCATTGTAGATGCTTAAGAAGTAGGAAGTAGAAGTTAATAGCAGATAAAATAAAAAAGATATTAAAAAAGACCATACTATTACATGAATGTGAACCGGGATTTACATTTGGTTCATATAAGTATGATATCAGTATCATCTATCCTACCATGCATGTTCCTATTTCTTTTAAAGAAAAACAAGCATGTTGTCCACATGTTGATGGGAAAGTTCAAAGCATGTTGTCTACCTTCACCAAGGTAGCAGGGATTGCAAGATACTGCTTGTGGAGAAGGCTAAACGTGTAATTACAGTGAAATGCCACCAAAACAATGGGTTTTCTTCAGGAATCGTTCATGAAAAAATTTAATTTTGCTTTGGTCCATATTGCTCACTGGAGTGTTGTAAGTCCTTTTGTTAAGGGCATTTTACAATCAGCTAATTTAGCAGATGCTTTTATCCAAAGCAAGATACCTTTACAGTACAGTTATATTAAGCGTACAGGTAGGCTGTTAGAGGTTGATTGTGGTTGGTCTATCACCCCAAAACTGGGCATACACTGCAATGAAAATGCTCTCATCCGATATGTAGTCATCACACTGTTCGATCAAATTGTCTGTGCAGAAGGTCCTCAGTGTCACTTAACGTTTATGCCACAAATGACTTCCGATTTCTGTGCTCCTAATGTTGACGAGAAAAGAACGTGTTACTTTGCTCATTTACACTAGTTTGTGCACCAACGGATATAAACGTATAGACACTGACAAGAAAATAGTTGACAGACAGGATTATGGAGAGTTGGAGGTAATGTACGATTTCCATAGTTTGTGCTAGTTATTTGCCCCGTCTTAAACACATGTTTTGCTGATGTAAAACACAAAACCCCAGTTTAGTCTAAAACAGTCACAAACATAAAAATGAAATGGTAAAATTGAGTGCTAGCACGTCATAGTGGATTTTCTATTTTACAAAGCATATAATCCCCACAAATTCCCATCCCTACTTTGGAGTTTGCGAATCGAAAAGTTTGAGAGAACCACTGCTCAAGCAGGCAGTAAGGAGAAATGGGGGAGAGAGAGTAGAGGTGTATTCTGAACTGCCTCATGCAGAATATATAGAGCCCACACTTGCTTGCTATTCTGCCAGCCTGTCAGTCAGCTGGTTAGCCGTGCACAGAGACCGCCGGACTCAATCTGACAGTTCGCCACGCTGGAGCAGGCTGCTTGACAAGCCTCTGTGTTGCTTATATGGACACGCACACACACACACACACACACACACGTGCATGCTTCTATGCCTATGTACAGGCAGTGTGTATAGATGTGTATCAACTGTGAATTGATTGATTGAATAACCCTCACATACATGCATTGATACAAACAGTAAGACACAGGCAGTGAGTAGTTTACACCGAATGTTGAAAGACAACCTGTATACATATATGCATGATACATGTTTGTACATCTCTCTCTTTCTGTTTCCTTTTCTCTGTCTGTGTTTCTGTCTGCGTCTGTTCCACACCCACACAGGCTAATGAACCCATGGCTGCTCCTCACTATAAACAGACTTTATTATTAAGAACAGATGGACTGCTTGGCTTCAATCCTGATAAGAACCCAGGCTGGCCAAAGTATAGACACGCAGGCAGAGTCAAATCGTCATGTCGGCATTTCACATCTGAAGGAATGTTGTCCGTATGTCTTTCCCGGTGGTTGTTGTCGCACAAAAAAAGCATCCAAACGCAACTTTTAGTTGCAGCTGTAATGGGGCGTGCTTATATTTGAGTAACCCTTGTATTTAAAAACATTGTAATGAAAACTATAGCAGTCATTGTTCTCTGCCCCTTCTCCCACCACTGCCCAGACTGTTGAGTTCAAAGATAAACCATGAGCTCGGGAGTACATGTGAGGATCTTGGAGTGCTATAACACTATTTTCTTTAGTGTGTCCCTACCCTATGCATACTGTACATACACATACTGTGTCTTGTAGCTTGAATTCTTGCTCCCACTATTAATTTAGTGTTTAGTCTTTAGCTTTCGACATTTTCTATTTGCCCATTAGATAAGCCTAAACCGAAACAGATTAAAGTCATCTGTGTCCGTTCCACTCTTCTCCCAGTCAATATGGTCGTCCTGGCCAAACCATCTGTCTGTAGCCAGTGAATAGGACTCCTGTTTTAGACTTGAAAAGGCCCTATTCATCTCTTCCTCTGCTCTAACTTCTTTTCGCCTTTGCTCTTCTTGCTTTTCTCTTTTCTTCTCTTCTCCTTTCCGCAGCTTTTCTTCAGTCCTTTCCTCTCCTCTCTACTCTTTTCTTCTCCTGTCTTCATCAGAATAAAAAAATATTCATGTCTCTATGAAGCATGTTCATGTGATTGCGTGTCTGTTTAAATGGGTGTTGGTACCTATGTTTCGTTTTTGTGTGTGTATGCACTCTGAATTGGTCAGTATGGCAGAGAGAGGAATAGATAGGGCAAAGAAAGGGAGAAATGGTGAACGAGAGAACAAGAAGTATGTCAGAAAGAGTCCCTCTTTTTTTTATTTCTGTTTTTGTCTCCAGCTTCCTCCTCCTCTCTCTTGGAGCGTCTGAATACATATCTGTTTCTGGCAAAGGCATTCCTGCAATTATCTGTCATTATATTGTGACACAAACACCTTTTAAGGTGAGGACCGAAACACACGTAAATGTAATTGGAGTTCCTAATTGGACATTCTGTGGCACACTGAAAGTTGACACCACACCACTGCTCTCTAATTATACAGTATAGAGTACAGCACTGATATTTTGGCCTGCATTTAATTTGAAATGTAAGGTATAGTGTAAGAACCTGTATGAGATGTGCCTAATTAAAATTAATGGTTTGAATGTATTTGATTACACTATGACAGATCCAGGTTGTTCCTTACATCACAGTAATTGGCTCCTGTTTTCACTGTGTAGCTTAAAACTCCACTCACCCGGTATACCTGAACTGTTAAGCGAGCACACACAATCCCAGCTTCCCAAGTGGCTCACTGCGGCAGCTTTATGACAGACAGATTCAGAAAGGTGTTTGGAGAATCACAGATGGTGATACATGAATGTGCGTTTATTACTTGTAAACACTGAAAATGCGCATGTCATCTGAAAAGACACTTGGTGAGAGACAGACTGGTGAAATTGTCTGAGACGAAAGTTTTGTTCCAGAGTCAAGTGCAAATGCAGCATGGGAGTTGTGGGAACGATTCTGGGAGTATATTGCTGGGGTTCATCAATTAATAAGACAGAAAGCTGAACAGAGGCAGGCCGCTAACAGTAAAATTTGTGACACACGCACACACGCACACGCCCACAGATTAAGCTGTTTATTTGAAGCAGCTGTACTCTGAGGTGAATCACAGAATCTTCTAGAAAAGAGTACATTTGTGTCAAACACACCCGCATGCATTTATTCATCTTAATGGAAGGGTTGACATGAAAACAAAAGACTAACATCCTTAAAATGGATATGGAGTGCTGAGATAATGTGTGTTTGTGTGTGTGTTTAATTGAAGTGGATGCAGCTTGGTCCCCCATACACAAACACCTTCTGAAGATGAAAGCAAATGTAATGGAACAGCGGAGAAGGGAAACTTAAGTGGAGTCATGGATGAAAGAGAGAGATGGAGGGGGGGGGGGG
>JAODUG010040630.1:25340-38999 GCA_027564795.1 Aphredoderus sayanus | reverse complement strand
ACTTCATAATTGTAATACAGAGTTTTCTACATTATTCTATTTGGAATTTCATATTTTTTCTTTAGACATCTTCATAAATAATTACATGAAGAAGACAGTGCTGTACACATCAAGGTGAAAAGTACTCTAGTGCCTCCTATCAGCAGTGCTCAATCGATGGCTACTGGTAATGGCAGCAATGCCACTCCAACTTGTAACAAAGCAAATACTGCAAATTACTCTCTGGAGTCCTTATCTAAACAGCTGCACTATATCAGAAGTCCTTGAGAAGTCCCCAGATATCCCAGAGTATATCTCACCGTTTTGAGTACACAGCATATACAGTAGTTGCCATGCAATGACACGCTCTGTACTTTTCCCACTTAGAAATATAAAATAAAAGTAACATTGATTTTTTTCTTGCATTGTTAAATGTAAGTCTAAAAAGACCCTCCCCCCCCAAAAAAAATGAAATGACAACCATTCCAAACAAACAAATCTGTTGCAAGAGTAATAAGTATAACATACCATCATATTGTATATAGCAATAAGGGTGAAAACAACATTAACGGTAATAAATAATGTAAATTGTGAGACCAAATTATATGGAAGATTGTATGCCACATCCCTACAATTAGTAAACCTTCCACATAAATCCATTTACTCACCCAGCTCAACCTCAAGTACACTTGAGACGAACCAGTTTAAAGGGAAGCAAAGACGCCAAGGATGGCATAAGGATAAAGCACCTTGACAATGAAAAAATCTCCAATGCATCTCCTAGGATGTTCATATCATAAAAGCATTTGATCCAGAGCCTGGTGACCTTTGCCTGTATTTAAAAAGTCGCTTACAGCTGGTCTCCCGTCATTAATATGGCAATGATGGAGTCCGTGAAGCTTCATTAAGTCCCAGCAAGCGACATTTCAGAGCAGCCCTGCTACTATGGGAGACATAACGCAAGCATGCTAAGAGCTCTATATGTAGAAAATATGCAGTAGTTAATATACCATGACAGTTGTTAGCCATTAGATTATTGTGAACTGGATTTGGATTTCAGTGCTACGACCGGTGCAAGCCCTTGCTAAGGGAGTTGCATTCTGGAGATACTGTAGGAGCCATGGCAGTGTTGTCAAGTCAGGACGGCATCTTCTCTGCGGCACGGTAATAAAAGGGAGGCTAAGAGACACACATGGAATGAAGCCTCTCCTTGTTTGAGCTTAACTTGGTGTTTGTGTCTAAATTTAGGAATGTTCCACATACCTACATCATATTAAGTCTCATAAATACATTTGGCAATACACTGCATGATTACTTTTGGCAAAGGGGGGCGGAATTGAGCATTTGGATGTGTGCGAGTTTATCCAAATGTAAATGCAAGTGGCTTGGTGACACATTCACTTAAATAAAAAAATAAAAATAAAAAAAGTAAACCTCCTTCATGCACCACAAATTATAACCAAAACACTTCAAAACACCCAGAGGCATCTGTAATAACTTTGTCACAATCACTATTTTAAGACACATGAATTCTCACTGATAAAGCACACTTTCTCTCTTCCACAAAGTCAACTCCTGATAGACCTGAGGAACATTTTGTAACATCCTCCGTCTGAATATATTAAGTCCATCATCACGTTCCTGATTTTTAAAATATAAAATAAGATCAAATAAAATGAACAAAACCCCAGAGCTGAGGGTGCAGGAACGTGAACAGTACATCCACTCAGATGATGTGCCTATGTTAACCTCGTCTACAGTCTTATTTATTTATTTAGTATCCCTGCTTAGTTATCTATTCTACTTATGATGACGTTATGTGAGTGCATTGATGAAATGCTGATGTAAGGCCCACTTCACGAGTGAGATAGCGTTATTTTGGAATGGCATTGTGAAGCTACAGTTAATTATATTCACTCAAAAGCAGCACGGCCCTCTGGCATGCAGACAGAGGTATTTTCTTTACAGTCATTGCAATAGTGTGAAAATGCTATATGTAGCATTCAAACAGACGCCTTAAAAATGTAAAGGAAAAAAAAAAGAGAAAAGAAAAATACTTTAGTGTCTGTCTTCCTCCATCATGGTGTCTCTGGTTAAGTGGCTGCAAGACAGACTGCATTCCATCGCATGCGTGTTCCGTGATATGTTATAGTATACCGGATGGATGCCCCTGTACAGTGAGGCCACGTGTCCACGTCACACCATGGAGGCCAGTGTGTTCTCCTCAGCATAGTGGCACGGGGCGGATGTTCGTAGGGCGCCCCCGTCGGCGGGAGACAGGTCGTTTAGCTCCCCGGACGATGACAGCGGGTAGGAGGGGGACAGGGAGATGCCGGAGGACGGGTCCGCGGATCCAGCAAATGTGCGTGGGGGCTTGGGCACCAGGTTGGGCTCTAGTGTCGCTCTGGCCAGAAGGTGTTTGTCATCCAACCGCTGTCCCTCCGCCACACCCTCCCCCTGGCCGAAGGAGCCCCGGCCCGACTCCGACTCCCCGTCGGACAGCTCCAGAGGCGGGGAGCTGCTGCCGTCCAGCTTGAACAGGGAGTCCAGGTACTGGGCGAACTCCAGAACCGCCTGGCTAGGGTCGCCGTTGGACAGCTGTGCCGGAGCCACGGAGGCCGCCGGTCGTGCCTTGGTCTCCGCCGGCCAGTCCCCCGCCTCCCCGCGCCCCCGCGGGCTGAGGGGGGCGTCGGGGGTGCCGCCCGGGCTGTAGACGCCGGGCATCAACCGGGGCCGGCCGTCGGAAAGCGCCTCCTGGCGGTGGGCGGCAGGCCCCGGCTGGGGCGGCTGCGCCAGGACGCTCTGGCCCAGCGGAGCAGGGGGAGGGCGGCGGTGGTGGGCGGCGTACGGCGGAGGCGTGGCCGGGGACAGGCGGGTGGCGTAGTCGGGGGCGGAGCCCGTCTCAAGGGGCGCGGAATAGGGCCCCGCCTCCCCCAGGTGCTCGGGCGTGACCGGGCACAGGGAGTCGGCCGCCAGCAGCTCGGTGCGGGAGCTGAGCGACGGGTTCTCCTCGGGGATGGGGGCGTCCAGGGGGAACGGCAGGCAGCCCAGCATGGGGGAGCCCCTCAGCGCCGCCGAGGAGCGGCGGGAGTCCAGGCTGTAGAGGGACTCGGCGTCCGACAGGCTCTCCATCACGGCCAGCGGCGCCTTGCGCTCCCTCAGCTCCACCGCCAGCCGCTCCCGAGCCCCCTGCAGCACCATGGGCACCGCTGGGGGAGGGCACTCTGAGAAGCCGTCCAGGGAGATCTCTGACTGGGCACAGGAACTACACAAAGGAGGGAGGGGAGGAAAGGGGAGAGGGAAGGGAGGGAAGAGGAGGAGATGGGAGAGCAGATGAGAGGGGAAGGTGAGAAGAGGGAGAGGATGCAGTAGGAGAGAGAGGAGACCAACTTTAAACTAGGATAACTAATGGATCAACGGTCAAAGGAACAAGGAATGACCTGTTACACCAAGGAAACACACAAGTACTCGACTGTTATTACTGTTATTTGGGGAAATAAAACCTAGATATTATTCAAATAACCAAATGTTTATAACATGTAAACACCGTTTTACTAGTAACAGAAAGGAGCAGAGGGGATACAGTGGACTGGGGGTCTGTGAGAACACACTCTTCTATATTAGATAGCAATACAACGCCGGTGGACCACTGAGTGAGCCACCGCTATCTGAAAGGCACTAGGTCAGCAGTGGACGGGGGCAGGACCAGAGGGGGCATTGGGGGGGAACCAGACAGTACCATAGGTCGCCACTGCTCTGGGAACAGACAGCGTGTGTGCATGCATGAAAGAGAGAACAGGTGCAGCGTTAATGAGCTCATGCTTTGCTTACCGTGATAATGCTTTAAGGCTTTTTTTGTAACAACAAAAGACAACAGATAGACAACAAAACACAATAACAATATATTCAGCATATATTTTTCATTTTGCAAGCGAGTGAATATATATTTTTGACAAAGAGAGAATTTTTAAAATACATTTTATGGGTTCATGCCTCAGAATGCAATGTATTAGAAATATATGTTGCTGCGGTGTAATGTACTTCTGTACGGGCATGGGCAGCTAAAAATACAGCAGAAAATCAGAAGTCTTAGGCATAGACAAACCCACAGTGCCTAGTGTACCAACCGAACGCTGCTGTTCCTGCGATGGTGGGTGGAAGGTGTAGGTTGGTCGGAAGTTGTTGACGCACCCATGAAGATCGTGTCTGGATTCAAGTCCACTTCCGTGGGGCTTACCATGATCTTGGCTGCCGACAGCAAAGCCGTCTTCCCTTTGTTATAGTTTTCCAGCACCTACAGCACACAAACGCATATAAAAGGAGACCAAATATCAAAACTAGTGACCAGTAGCAGAGACATCAACACGTTTGAAAGCTCCCACACAGAGCAGCTAAAGTGAGAATTGAGGAACATGCAGGAAACAAATACAGTTATGATGCAATCAGCCTTTCGAGATTTATAAAACACAGGGCTTACCCAGTTTCTAAAGTCTGGGATTATGTATGGATGCCAAGAAAGTTAAACCTACTTTCCTTCTCTCATTCCTAATCAAAGTGTGAATTTGACTTCATAGCATTTTCAATACATTTTACAGTAATGCACTGGATTTTAGTTTTTAAAACACCGTACAATAGCTCACACCTACTTAACTGACATTAGCCACCCACAATAGAGTCAAGGCTGCTCTCGCAAGAGCGGTGTAAATCCCATTATAGAGACTGGTAAGCTATAACACTGTACGGAATTTCCAAAAATCTCACAGAAACCAGTTCCGAAACATTTTTCTAGAAAAGAACACCACTATTGGCAAACCAATAACACACGTTACATATATTTGCTGAACTTTAATGCATTTAAACACTGTTGAAACAGAATAATTAACAATGGCACAGTGAAAACATGCATGTAAACATTTGTACAACAACGATGCATAATACAACAATGGCATGAATACATGAAATGGTAATATCACATTTTTCTCATGGGTACAATAAGTTAGAAATGTAATGAAATAATACAATGTTTATGTGTGATGACTGGACAATGGAGACGATGGACATGAATGACAACTCCGGTTAATGATTAGTAACACATAGAATACCAAATAGTGTGCAGGCACGCTGGGCACAAGTGGGGTCAACAATCAACAAGTGGTATCACGGTCCAAACCAACGGTAACTGACAATGAACACTTGAGCCAATAACAGTTGAGAATCAAAGACAGCAAAATAATCAAGAATGTGTGGTTCTAAGAACATTTTTGTATCTCGTAATCAGAGAAATCCACTCAGGTGTCACACATCACACCTGTGCTTTCAGAAGCACCTGGCAACATGGCATACCTTTTGATTATGTTACTATGTTTTAACAAAAATAATAATAATAATAATAATAAAACGAAGAAGAAGAAGAAGGTGGTACTATAATATAATCCAGAAAAAATAGTTTCTAGTAGCTTTTCATACTGAATTACTGTTTGACCTAGTTTGTAAACAGTGTAAAGAGCAACACTTGAATTAACACCTAAACAAACAAAACAAAAAAGAGGATGAGGAAGGGAGAAGATATGCAAGAGAACATTGAGGTACAGCCAATCAGAAACCTGAGTGAAGCTAGCCAAGAATGTAGGGAAATTGGTTAAATGTGCAAGAAATGGGGTTGCCATGGAAACATTGTGAAATACACAGTGATAAGAAAAACTGTAAATTGACACTAAAAACAGTTATAGAAGGAGTATACCAGTATAACTGGTGTTATGGAGGAAAAAGGCCAGGTTTTGGAAAGGTTGGATACTATTTGTTTAAAAAGATATATGGCTGCCATGTTTTCATAAATGTTATTTATCTGATTAGCGGTAGCATTGGATTGAAAGGCTATTAAGAGACAGCATGGACAGAAAATTACTCCTGTACAGGAGAGCTTGGTAGATCTTGTGTATGGAGAGGAATGTCTGAATCATCCTTGATGCAAAGTGCTCCTGATTGGGGATTAGATGGAGTGTTAAGAACTGGTGGGATAGACACAACATCTTGACAAGTAGCAGTGCTGCCAGGAGAAAGAGGAGAAGAAGGCACATCTGAAGATAATGGAGAAAAGGCCCAAACAGTTAGAGGGGGAGAGAATGTTTCTGAAAGAGGCGAAGTGAAAGAGAGCTCCTTATGTGCAGGTGAAGAAATGACTGAAACAGGAGGACTAGAGGGTAATGCTTTTTCAGAGGCTATAAGCACACTAGCTGTGCTGGTTGGATGAATGACCACTTCCTCTGGTTCCAAGTCAGCCTGCTCAGACACAGGACAAAATGATTCCAGCACCTGCAGAAACAGCAGAGGTATAAAACAATAACCGTGGCACAGAAAACATGGTTCTTAAAAACGTATTCATTGAAAATAGATACTCTGAAATTGAACAGACAAAAAGTATTATTGGACAACTAAAACTGCATACCAAGACAGGCAAGAAACAACTTTGACTCTTAAATCAGAGACCTTGATGCAAACCCGATACCATAGTCCACCGCATGCAAGTGAACAATGACACTGACATCTGAGTAGATGTTACTGAGCTGTAGCATTTTATAAACATAGAACACAGAATTCCACCAAGAGTGAACATTTCCCATGCTCAGCTGCTGGAGCGAAAAGAAAGATGATTGTCAGTTGTAAATTACCAAACAATAACAGGCCTCATCATAGATGTACCATCCACACAATTGAAAATAACTGCCATTTTAATAGACTAAAAGTCTGAAAAAGATTATACCACTGATGTAGAATTACACTTCTTCCCTACCTAAGAATTAAGCATTAATCTTCTGTAGCATTAATTAAGCATCTTGCAGGTGTGAAACGATAAGACTGAATCAGGGAACAACTACAGCAAATATGAATTCTATAAAGTTGTATTTCCCTTCAACAACACATACAACTTGTGTTGTTGAAAATGTGAAAACTTTCAATTAAAATAACAATTCATTAAAATCAGGAACAAAACAATGTCAACAGACCTTGTTAAGACCCTCCATGACCATATGAGGCATGTGTTCGTTTAGCATGGCAGGTGATATGATGACCTCATCAAAGGCCTTGTTGTCCCCCCATAGAGCTGAATAGGTGGGCTCCTCCTGTCCACAGCTGGACACAGAGAAAGGGATAGAGGCACAATGAAAATGGGACAAAGGACAAAAACAAAAGGAAAAAAGAAAGGCACATCAAGGGATAAACAAAAAGGACTTCAATAATAATAATAATAATAATAATAATAATAACAACAACAACACTATTAGTATTATTATTATTACAACTCAATATTAGAATTGGCTAGAATATTATATATCAAATGAAGAGGATACATGGATACATGGCCTAGAAAACATTACATTTCTACATTATTAATGCACATCACCATGCTGTTCATTTAACATGCGCGTACATGGTATTTAGGAACTCACGTTACTGTATGACGCAAATATTGTATTTATTTTATAATGTGGATAGGCTCACAAGGCCATGTTGATTAAGCAATATATACAAATGTATATTTCAGATATTTCATGGTACCCTGATCTCCCACACACACACACACACACACACAAACCTTACTAAAATCACTAAAAAGCCATAATAAATATTAATATGTCACCTGAACTTCAGAACCGTTTCTCATGGTATAGTTTACAGAGCTAAATAAATTCAGCAGAAAAGAGGAAAACATCTCTTGCTGTTTGATTTGAGCATTGTACCGATTCGTGTTAGCTGCCGATTGTCCCATTAGCATTTAGTTGTTGAGATTAATCCACAGTTTGAAATAGCTTAAAGCAATATAAAACCTTTTCTAAACCCTCGGCACTATAATGTAATTGACAAAATCCCACTGCAGACTTGGGGAATGAAACCATCCCTTTTACAGTATTTTATGGACTTTTCTCAACCTCCACTGAATTCCACTGTTTGTTGACAACATAGAACACTGTACATCTAATGTGTCTATGAAGCTAAAGCTCTATTGGCAGTTTGTTGTGTCAAGTGAAGCCCCTTACCATGTCTCTGGGGGGTGGTTGTGCACCACATGGATGATCCTGCCAGGTGGGTAGAGAGGCGTGGATGCTGACAGAGCGATGCTGAGGTCACTGGGGTGGAGCCATAGGCGGGTACTGGGGGGTGCTGCTGGTTGAGACTGGGGGGCGTCCTCCTCTACTGGAAGCTCAGACTTGGGGATGCACTTCGTCCCGCCTGCAATGATCCTCCACTGGCAGAGAGAAAGCACAAAATGCATCCAACACATACATACAGAAATAATTACCGTGTACTAGCATTAAGTTAGATTAAAGCTGCACTTATTTTGACATATGTATCACAGTACACATTGCCTAAAAGGTGTTTGTCACAGACTACAGATCGCAGGTCACCTTCGGCTTGTTACTTTTCTGTAAGACTTCCAGCAGGTGGCGTCGGAAGCCCTCCAGCTGTGAGAGGCCAATCCTATGACAGAGGGGCATATATTTATACTTTGGCATGTAGGCTGCACAATTCAGTGTATAGGGTACTACAGGTATAAAGGTATTGTGCAGTTTGTAAAGAGTATACCTTGGGACCAGGTCTTTCCCTAGTACCACAGAGGTGACAAATTCTTTTGAATAATCCATGGCGTCCTCACTGGAAGAAATTACACTTTTTACAGAAGTGGCAATAAAAAAGGAAGCACATGTATTTCCATGTTACACTGGCCAAGCACTGCTCCAATATAACTAAAGACAAAGCTCTCTCTCAGCAGATGTCACACAATTCACTTCTTTGTATAAAACAGTAACATATTCCTCTGTTAATAAAAAGGGAATTGTAAAACAAGCTTGATATAAACAACAATTACAAAAGGTTATAACTAGTAATTCATGTTTGGAAGCCATGGTGATGGCTTCAACTGATCCTACAGAAGCACCAGCCGTTCACTGGACATGTATGTCACACCCAAGTTTCAATGCATACTGCGAGGGTGGGGCTTATTTTACAGTCTGTCAATTAAATTAAAAGCCTAATACAGACCACAACAACAAAACACAGCAGTGTTCAAAACCCTGCTTCTGATGTGGCTTTTGAGTGTAAAAGGGGTAGTAAACAACTTCTTGAGAATGTTTCCTTCTACTACAGGTGCTGAACACTTCATTTACTTATCTTAACTTATAAACAAACACAGACACACACACACACCTAAGAAGACCACCAGGTGGGGAGTAGGCGTAGCACTGAAGAGTGGGGTACTGAGGTCTCAGCAGGAATGACAAGATGGCTGCAGTGCCAGCACCAAGAGAATGACCTACTATCACCAGGCCATAGTGCATGGTGCCCTTACCCTGGGAGAGAGGAAAGAACCATTACTATATGGTCACACCTACAGAATCCCCTACACATGTACTGTACCACCACACAAATCTAATTGTTAAAAGCAATTTGTTTTGGGCCTCAACCTTAGTTCCTCCAAACAATCAAATAAGTCTCAAGTACAAGATGAAATCTTTTGATGACAAAACATATTATATTACAGATACATACTAAGTCTCTTCCAAAGGCTTGTGACAATATCATTTCAGTCTCCAGTTTCTTCTTAATGTATTCTGCAGAGTAAACCATCCCCTGAGAGTGAAAAATGGAATCAGGAAGACAGAAGGTGAAGAGAGCAAGGGAAATGTAGATTGTAAAGCTGTCACATTAATCTCACATTCATAATAAACTATTCTTCATGAACTATTCTAATTTAAAAAGAGGTAAAATGCCCCCTGGTTTCTGTGATATTTCTACCGCCAAGAATCAATAGAGAGAAATGCCCAATCAGAGCTGTAGATACTAAAGTGGTACCTTGTGGCCCAGCCAATTGCCATGTTGCTCCTCCACTGGAAGACGTTCAGAGTCCCCCGTAAGGTCCGTCAAGGCATCCTGAGATAAAGAGGACAATACAGAGTAAGGCTGCATGATTCTGGATAAAATGAAAATCACGATTTTCTTTCTTAGAATTGAGATCAGTATTCTTTATCTATTGATTATTTTTCTTTCCCAAATGGTTATTGCACTCATTTCCCTGTTACAGGGCGAGGAACACACCACATATGATGGTCCCTGACACAAGACTGGCACTTTGGACAACAGAAAGGAAGCGTCCGTTGTTACCTTGAATGCAGCTTCATGAATCTTACACTGAACATAACACCACTCTCATCTTTCTTGATCTAATGTCATAACAGGATATGCCTGCTTCATGCAAATGTATTCTCATTAACCATCATAACCACCAATGAAGCATTTACTATAAAAGTATATGCTTAAAATGAAATCATAACTAATAGCATACCGAAGCCCCAGAGCAGACAAATGGCAACAACAGACTACATTTTCCATTACTTAGTAAAACTACCAAGTAGTTTGGATGCCTCACACTTCTCAAGCAAATCACACAAAATATGTCCAAACTCACATGTGGGGAAGAAAAATAAAGGCTCACAAAAGGGGGTTATAGTGTGTGTTGGTAGGCTAGACACAGTTTCAAGGCAAATTGTAACATGTTTTTCCTGTTCATCTAAAGTGTAGAATAAACAGAGTTGCAATCTTGACGTGGCCTCTCTAAAGAGCTAACAGAACTCATGTAACAGAAATCATACCAAGGTTAAACAGTGCAACAATATATCCTGTGCAATAAAAATATATATAATATAGCCTACAAAAAGTATACATTTGCCAGGAGCCTCAACTATTTCTCAGTTTGACGGGCGGGAGGGAAACGGCACCCAAACTGCTGATCAACTTCAAACAAATGGAACTGGTCAGGCTACAATAAGAAGGCATGTCTACTGTATAATTGTCATACCATGCAATATTTGTGTAATTATTTGTAATGTAACTGAACTTGCTATTCAAAAAGACATTGCCCTGATTGGTCATTCATGACAGATATAACAATTTAAGTGCAGGATGCTGATAGTGTTTTGATAAACTACTGTATGGGTGACGCAAATGGTCATATGAAAACCTGCGTTGACGGCCATAAAATATTATTTGTGTTAAAAAGGAAATTGCATCACTTAGACAGTCCTAGTCCTTAAACAATGTTTCTCTCATACTGTCATTGGCTCTCACTGTTTATTTTCCTTACTGACTTACTGTTCTGCATCATGTTCTGCATGGTGTTACACTGCATTAGCATTTGTTGAGGGAGAAAGTTAGTTTGTAGTAAGCAATAGTTGCAACTGATTAATCATGCAGCCCTTACACAGACTTTCATTTACTTTGAAACAAACAATAAAATATGCCGAAGAGCAGATATTTTCTAACTTGGTTGAAAATCAGTGTTGTGAGGCACTGGAGTTACAGTTTTTGACTTGGACTTAATTAAATAAATATTTATCCTTAACTATAGATTTCATATCATCAATATAAGATCCCACGTTGGGCTTTAAATACCTCCTCATTACCATTTTTAGATAACTTTAAGATGCATTTAAGTAGTTATATGTAGAATATAATATACATATAAACAACAATTTGACCTAGTATGTTTTTGAGCAATAACAAAAATCAATAGGAGTGTGTGCCCACAGTATATTTCAGTTCAATACAACTAATGCTGATTTACTATTAAGAGGACTATTTAAAAGACAGTTTAATCTCACCTTAGGCGATAACGTTCCTCTGATACTGATGACTACCTTTTTCTTTCCGTGATCTACTGCCACAAAAAATGGGGTCTCATAAACCTTTTAAAAAATGCAAACACAGAGAGACAGTGGAAGAGATATAGAGAGCAAAAGGGGTGGTATAATTATTAGAAGACAATATAGTTGCAGAGCAAAGAGGCCAAATATAGTACACGTTTAAGATGAAATTACATGAAACCAGGTCAAGTAGTTGAACAGAATTTGTCATCAGATTCTTATTTGCTGGGCAAATGCGACAGCCCTTATAAATGAACAAATGGTTTGGTTTTATAGATGGAAACTCAAGAGTTGGCTGATCTAACTAAAGACAGCTTTAAGAATCACAGACATTGTGGGACTTAGATGGTGCTACAGCCCTGCTATGGACATGTAAAAATAGAAATAATGTCTTTAGTGTGGTATGTAATTAGGAAACCATTTTAACAACCATTTAACCATATTGTAGACTATTTAAGGAGATTATATTTAAGGAATCAACAACTTAATAACAATGACTTAATAATGATTTGAGCATTAAAATAATGCTCAAATCACTTTAATCAGAATCACATGCAAGACATTGAAAAATAAAAAAAAGCTGCCAAACAATTTCAAACTCATAACAAACAAATACGATCAAAATTGCCTGAAGAAGGCCTTGAAGGCTGTACCACAAAGAACCTCTATCACTGAGTCCGAATTACCTCTCACCCTGTTTGTTTACCAATGGCCTTATTACTCACAGCATCGTGGCAGGAAGTGTAGACAATATGAACCAACTTGAGATCTCTATCCAGGAAGTGCCTGCGGATAGCCAGGACATTACAGCCACAACAGTTGTCCTCCTCCACTGTGACGGACTGGGACAGCCGAGAGCCTGACACAGACGTACATCTAGAAGGAGAGAGATAAAAGCAAGTAAACCATAAAGATCAAGTAAACCATGAGGTGAGATGAGACACACATAATGAAAGGGATTTGTTTATATTAGTGAAATACAATACAGCATGACAAGTCTGACTTATACAGTATGGATGTGTGTGTGTGTGTGTTATTGTACATTTCCCATACTGAGTCTGACTTGGGTAGTTCTGTACCTTTGGATTACTACTTAGTCAGTGTTGATGTGAAACATGAAACTTATTTTGTAACAAGAACATGTAATGACAAATGACAGGATGCACGTGTGTGTATGTGTTTTGTGCACTTACGGGCAGGAGCTAGCCAAACGGCATAGTCCACAGGCCGGCTTCCTCATTAGGTACATGGGCCAACCATATGCAGCCAGGGCAAAAAGCATGTAATAACACACTTCCTTGTACATGGCCATCTCAGCCTGGGAGAAGGCAACAAAAGAGAAAGAACACATCTAGGCCCTCTGTTGAAACATACTGTACAAAACTCCAAATGACACAATAAGAAACATTTCCTTGGAAATAACCCTGATTAGCATAAAGTGGCAACATCTTTGTGCAAAAAGAATTCTTTCTGTAGTTCACCTAAATGAGAATGGTACATTTGACCTCTGTTATTTACTCCTCCTACCAGCACCATTTAACACTTAAGGGTATTTTTTGAGCACCTTGGGAAAGCATGCAAATTATACAGCAGGGAATCCGAGTACAGCATATTTGTTTTCCAAAATTCCGAATATTCAATCCTAATATTTGCACATCAAACTAGTTTTTGAATACAATCTGTAAATACACACAGATACAGTTAAAAAAGTGCTTATTTTAGTCACAGGCAGAAACTCACAGAGTTTTTAAGGTCCAGGTATTTAGTGTTCCGTGTGACAGGCATTCCGGATAAGAAAGATAAAATGTCATTGTTGGCCTAGGCGGGAGAAAGAAGCAGAGTCACGTATCATTTCCGTAACCACACCCGCATGCAGATATAGAAACATGGAAACACGCACAGATATGGACACGCGAGATACCTGGTCCAGGATAGCGGACCTCTTTGACCTCTGTCTCTGGCGGAGAAGAACCAGGCCAGCAAT
>JAODUG010040630.1:0-25240 GCA_027564795.1 Aphredoderus sayanus | reverse complement strand
GACACGCGAGATACCTGGTCCAGGATAGCGGACCTCTTTGACCTCTGTCTCTGGCGGAGAAGAACCAGGCCAGCAATAATATCACTAGGCACTATATCCAGATCTCTGAAGAACTCTGCGAAAAGGCTGGCCACCTCCGAGTACGCATCCTAGGAAACAATGGCACACACACACACATCACGACCATGCATCCAAACGACAGATGGATTATGACTGGAGAAAAAGCATCTCATGGGAGCAGTGGTTATGCACCAGCTCCCAGTTTGTGTAGGAAACAAATGTGTACATGGTAAGGAGAGGTACAGTACAAGGTACTGTGGGTGTGAGCCTATACAGTAGGTTCAGATTCAGGAGGGGCATGCCACATCAATCCAACACGTTGGTAAATCTGTTTCATCCACAACGGCCACTTCAGAGGAAGCAAGATGCCTAACCTAACCGCTCTTCAATACATGTAATTGTACTCCTAGTAAATCACTTTACATTTAAGCATCGGCTAAATAACTCAAGTGTTATTGTAGCAATGACTGTAACATTAACAAGGCCAATTGCCTTAGCAGCTGACAGACAGGGGGACTTACTGATTGTGTGTCCTGGGCTCTGGTGCAGCACATGAAGAACTTGAGCCTCCTGCTCCAGCTGCTGGCCTGGCCCTCCTCCAGCCTGTGCCTGAGGAAGAGAAGTCATGCAGCAGGCCGTCAAGCAGCCCTGGGTGTCTGAGCGTCCGGCCTGGGGGTCTTCCTACCTGAGTGTGTACGTGGTGAGGTTGCGCTGGCGTCGGCGGGTGGCTTTCAGCTTGACAAAGGTCCGCCCCGTGGGATCGAACGTGCACATGAGGGTGAAGAAAACGCTGAAGATCACAAGCCAGTTGCAGGCCACGATCCCTAAGGTCATATTAAAAGGCATTGGTTATGAAACCCCGAAAACCAGCATTACAATTTATTTTACAGTTAAATAAATTAAATTAAAAAACACACAAAACAATAGCCAAAGCAGAGGCTTGCCACAGACGGTTGATTCTCATGCTCACCCAAGGCAAGGTTTTTGGCAGTGACGTCGGAGCATGGCTGGTAGTACTGGACAAGCCAGGCAATTCCCACCACTGCGTAGACCAACTCAACCAAGAGAATAGCTACATAACAGAGTCAAAGTAAGACAGGACTGATATATTTATCTATCAGAACAGTAAGTACCATCAATTCATCTAACTTAAGAACACGGCCTTCTCGACAGACACATTAGTCCAATTGCAGTGAGAATGACACTCGCCTTGCAGTGAACAACTACAGTCATACTGCAACCTTACAAAACCTACTCAATTATTAGTTCTCTCTGCGGGGGGCAGGGTGTATGAAACATTCATTTTGGGAGGGTTTTGGGTAAAGAAAGACATTTGAAGATGACCGCTCTATTCTCTACAAATTACCAAAGAGGTGTGTGTGTGTGTGTACACAGAATCATGTGTGCATCTGCCTAAATCACACACACATACTTACCCAGGCGTATGTAGAGGACATACTGCACAGCTTCCCTAGGCTGCGTGTAGAGGATGCTGCCTCTCATGCTCAGCCACATGATGGCGCTCTCACAAATGAGGCAACTGACCAGGATGCCCAGGTACCCTCGGCCATGGTCCACCAGGGTGACGGAGCAGGACTGGTCTGAACCATAGGGCAAGCCGAAGAGAACCACGGAGAGAACCACCAACCTAGGGAAATGGGAAATGCGAATACAACACGTGGCAGCGCCAAACAACAGTGTGGGGCGGGGCGGGGGGGTTCTACAGTATAAACAAACAGACAGTGTACAATGTGTACATGCCCACTCAAATGCCACTATTGTTTGGCATAGAAGTCAACACGCAGTGAATTGCACAGGTATTGTACAAGCAAAGTGTTTGTTGCAGTGTGTGTATGTGCATGCGTGCATATTTGTCAGGCTGTTATTTTCTAGTATGTTGACATACTCCCAATTAGGACATGGATGTTTTCATGTTCAAGCTACAAATGTTGACCTGTTGCAGAGCGACAGTGCTGTGCTCATGTCAACACCGCAAAGGCAGTGGGTGACTCACCAGATGCAATGTAACAGGAAAAGGAAGAGCGCAGGCAGCACCAGGTCATCACTGCCAACTGACCAGCGCCGCCGAAACATCACCATGCCAGGCATCACTGCCCTGTGGGCACAGCGACAGTCACTGTCAGGCCGCTTGAGGACCTGTCTCACTGTGAATATGCCTAGTTTTCCCTCCGCAGGTTTACCTACGGTATATAATGGCTTAAATAGTAACTGTGAAACTCCGCAGATGAGAAAACCCAGAAGAGATTAAAATAAAATAAAAAAACAAACAAAGACCTGTCAAACTCGACCACAAGATGTCCCTGCCTGAGATGTATCGGTTTATTTTTTGTATCTACTGTGTCTCAGTTTGTTTCCTACAGTTTTGTAACTTCATATGTTGTGTTTGTTTTGAAAATTGTAACTAAGTAACTAAAGAACAAAAAAGGGAAACAGAGATGTAAGAGAGGCAAGAATTAGGTAAGAGAGTAGATCACTTCAATAAATAGGCATTGCAGAGAAAATGCCCCGTAAGAGTGTGACAACTGGCTATCATACCAAAAGGCCTCATGCTGATTATGGTAATGTGAAGGCGCCTTCCTCTATTAATTATTCTTCCTGTGAAGAACATACAGTATGAGTGATGTTTTCTTAGGCCTGAGCTGAAGTAAAGTGGAAAAGAGATGGACAACCTGTAACAACCGTAAGAGATTAAACAGCATCACTAGAAGCAGTGGTGATATTATGAAAAGTGAACTCATGTCCAACATAAAAAAGGAGTGTGTAAACTCTACTTCTTGCTTCACAATATATCTAATTTAGAAGATGATTTTCTTAAAAAAGACAAAGCATTAAGGAGAAGATAGGGATGAGACATTTGGCTCAAGGATGCATTCAGGTAGATTCAGGGAATGAACCCATGCTTATTTTGGCTGTGAAGCCACCATTCAGCACCAGCCTATACTGCCCCTTAGTAACCTAACATTGTTACACGTTGCTGTAATAATGTACCAAGTAGCGGACACATACTGTAGATAGTTTAGGTACTGTGTAGTCTATGTGCAAAATTGACAGAGCAGTCACCCTCCTTAACTGAAAGATGCATTAGTAAGGCAGTGAACTACAAAACTAGGAGATCGACACAGATGACAGAGATCATAAGCCTAATTTATAAGGGAACACATTTTCTGCACAGTGTAAGCTAGTTCTAGATATCTCTAAAATATATTGGGAAACATAGTGAAATTCTTAGTGTTTGAGAAAGAATTTAGAAAAGAGAAAGATACTAGAATCATGCTTTTATTTCACAATCCCAAAATGTAGGCCAAAACAATCAGGCCAAATATAATCGGGCAAATGCTATATAGGGGGCTTACAGTGTACTGGGATTGTTTAGTACTCTCCTGAAGGCCTGCTTGTACTTGAACTTCCTATTGAAACTTCAACACTGGAAAATATTAGATGGAATAAGATAGTATCAATAAAAGTACAGCCACACACTTCCTTGAAGTTGTATTTTACTTTCCCTTATATAAATGTATGGATGGTAAAACTAGAATACTGATCTCTCTGTGAGGCCAGGGTTATCATTATTCACAATGATTCACCATTATGTCAAGTGGTGACAAAAGGACTCCAAGGGCTACTTATATTTAAGGTGGAATATGTTTCTAGTTGTGGTTTACGGCTTGTGGTATGACTTATAAAACAATGCTCCAACCAACAAAAACATTGATTAACCATCGGAAACCAAGCAAGACACAGGCCTAACTCTCTGTCGAAGCACTATCAGGATACAGTTTTACTATGTCTTACATTTTAGGCAAACACTGTAATGTCTATACCGGTAAAAAGTGTAGAAAATGTCTATTTTGTTTCAAGACTGCAGTATCAAGCTTCTGGTATCATCTTGGTTCGACCATTCTATCAAAAATGCATATCAAATTTAACTAGCTCTTTGTCCAGTCAATCAACAATGTTGTTGACAGACACTTTGGTCATCATTACGTCTCTAGCCTTTCTAACAGCACCTTCCAGCCCAAAGCCCTTACCATCCATCACCCAGGGGATAGAGCCTATTAGTGGTGTTGTTCAGCTGCTGTTGAGAGCCATGAACAGGAAAACAAGCCAATGCACTTAGACCAGCCACTGACTGTAATATACAGTGCTGGCCAAATGTGTTCCATGGAGGGATGAGAGTATACTAGTTCTCAACATCGAAAGTGATTTCAATTAAACAAAAATTGTCTCAAATCCACAAAAACACAACTGTGATAATATATGTAATTTTCCTAGAAAACCTAATTTTCAGCTATTGACTTTTTCTGTATATTTATTTTTTACAGCTAGGGTACCAGCTTTGTAGTGCATGTCTCGTATGCCCACAAAAGGTAAATAATAGTCTATGTATAGGCCTATACATAGGTACAAATTAGTCATGACGTGATCACAGAATGTCAACTAAAATGCTGTTGTTATTTTATATAATGTGCTCAACATATGATCTTGTGACAACCCAAGAATAAAAGTGTAATCATATCTTTCATCTCTAGGCTCTAACAGCTAGTAAATCTGTAGAGAAACTGACACAGATGGTAACACAACAAAAACAGGGACTTCAATGGGAAATGCCTTGAAACCAGTTATTAAGGGTAAAAGGACATACAGTATTGCAGATAGATTGTAGTGTAGTGAGGAGCTCTCATATGACCCACAGGAATATGTTTATAAACAGAAATATGTAATCATTAATTTCAATGTGTGTTATTATAACTATAATATCCATACGTTCATTCATAAACATATACACGTTCAATCATATGCTACTTGCTAGGCTAAACTAACATGTAGCATCCCTATGGCAGTGTATTTCTCCCATTCTGCTTACTGTGTGAGTCATGGGAATTCTCAGCTTCAGCTTGCAATTCTATGTGAATCTCAATGACATGTGTTTTGTGAAATGCCTGTGACAAGCCCCTGTATGTGAGCAATGTCTTTGTGCTGCACCCAGCGCGCCACTGTGCGCCAGGCGCTTGCCTAAGTGATGTAACAACAATGATGTCACACTGATGGGATTCCCATTGCCACTTTGTGGCCTTCTCTGTAACATAGCATCAGGGAAACAACACAAAAGACTACAACCTAGGGCGTATGACACGGCATGTGAAATAACCATATTTATTGTGATAGCTTCATATTTGGGTGGACACTTTTGGGTGTGTCCATCTCTATGGGCCATCTAAAAAGAGAACTGGTGTGTCAGAAGAGATCAAAATGAAATACAATGCTTTCACTTCATGCATACGGCATACAAACAGCCACATGCTATATGCACACACAGACATTGTGAATCACAAAGAACAAAAATACCAATTCATCAGGCTGCTCAATGAAAACAATGCAAGAGAGTGCATTTTCAATGTATCTAAATGGCATTGTATTATTGTAAGGAAATGTATGCTACATACAAATGTACAGTGCAACCCTGCAGTCCATGTTATTAAACAGACGGGTTGATCTGGTTGGTATAATTCACTCTCTCTCTCTCTGAGGATCTCTAGCCTTAAAGCAAATATCATGTTGAAGAATGCCAGCATTATCTTACACTGCATACAACAATTTCAGTCATGCTGTACCAGACTCCTTACACACTGGAATAGAAAGACTGTCTGAAAGTGGGTCACAGCGTCTTTATTTTCCAGCACTTTCTCTCCCTGTTTACACCCTTTTTTTTCTCTCCCTTTCTTTTGTCAGTTTACAAAAGAGCTATCTTACAGATCTCAGCAAACTACAGACAATATACAGTAGGCTGTATATTGATAGGCTCATTTGCATCACCATCATAGAACTATAATGTTTTATAAAGATATTTAATCTGTAGGTAGTAGCTAATGTATTCAGTGGCATTAGGCCTACTGTTTGGGATTAGTTTGTAATCCAATCATGACAAATAACAGAATGGAGAATAAAATCCAGCTACAAAAATGGCAACATATGGTTCAGATATGCAAATATAGCCATCACATTTACCAAGAGGTTATTTCAAGGTGTGTACACTATACACCAAACTGTAAATGTGTGGTGTAATATGCTATCCTATGTTTCAAAGCAGTCAAAATCATTTTATGTTGCATTACTTCTGAATTACTCCCAGCGAGGGCTAACACATTGCAGAACAAATAAAAATAATAATAAGAAGAAGAAGACGTGGGACATTATAATGGTTTTAATTTGAAATGTGTTGTTACTCCTGAAGGACAGTCTGTTTCATCACAGAGAGATAAATGTAAAAAGGTACAGTACAGAGTAATTTCCAAAACTCCACTGAGCGTCCTCTGTAACACAGCCATAGTAAATGATAATGAACAGCCAATTTTAAAGCTGCATTACCTAGCTTGGAGTATACCTTGTTTGACCATAGATAGCACCCCATGTAGATAAGTCACCCCAAACCCTCCCACACCCAGAAGCTTGCTGAACTACAGTGAGTCCATGATTCTGCGTGCTCAGTGTGCTCACAGCTCATAACCCAATAAGCCAATGCACTGTACCCCTGAACTAAATAACTACATATTCCAAGCATACTGCGTGACATAAGTGATGAAGCGGAGCGGCATCTCTCTCCCTGCAGTTTCATGGCAATAGAGGTAGTGTAATCACTCAGTCTTTCACACTAGCGTAGAATAGCTTATTGTAACATCCGGAGCCACGCCGACCATTGGAGCACCTCCATCCTGTTCCATTTTCGCCGGTGCCCTGCGCACTGGGCTGCAGGCACACACACCCGTGGGTCTCGGTGGTAGCAGGCTCAACAGTTCATCACCATTTCCCATTCCCTGGTATTCTCTTCCTGCACCTCACGGTGGATCCCAAGGTGCTCCCAGACCAATAAAGCGATATAATCCCTCTTAGGTCTGCCCCCTTGGTCTCAATCCAGTTGGCCTTGCCTGGGAACACCTCCCTAGGAGGGCGTCCCGTGGGCATCCTAAGAAGATGCCCAAGCCACCTCTGCTAACTCCGCTCCATTGAAAGAAACAGCGGCGCTAATATGAGATCCTCTCAAACCACTGAGCTCCTCACCTCATTTCTAAGGGTGAGGCTAGCAACCCTCCAGATGAATCTTATTTCCATGGCTTGGACCTCATTCTTTCAGTCATTACCCAGAGCGAATGACAATAGGTGAGGACATGAACATAAGACCAGTACATTGAGAGCTTTGCTTTAGAGCTCAGCATTCTCTTCACCTTTGTTTTATTCTTCAGCTTTATTGCTGATGCTGTGTAATGGACATTTTAGAATTGATCATGATAGCCTTACACAAATGTAAGCAAATGTGAAAATGTCTAAACGGCTTTGTGGCCTTTTCATTAAAAATTATATTTCTAAACATATTGCCAACGGACCTCCATAGAACATTTACATTTATGTCACCTTTAAGCTCCTTGTGAGTTTGCAACCCTTATGTTGTTGATGGATGTTTTTTTCTCCTATAAATGTCAATTGTTGTGAAATGTATGTGAAATTGCATACTTCCCCACCAAATAGTTTTTTGCAAGGTGCACTTTGAGTGAACTAAAAACATGTTTTGCTTCACCTCCGCTGCTACCACCTCATATAATAATATGGAATAATAGAGGAAACACTGATTTGATGTCACTTCACACATGCTGGGCACTTGAAACTGTTGTTTAATGTACTAGGATTCCTTCTGTATTTTTATATGGACTGTAAAAAGTACTTTTACATAAATAAAATGTACACATTACTGTTGCTGCTTAATGTGTAAAGCTAGATCATAGAACATTTTACTGCCATCGATAGAACAGTACTTAGGTCAAACCATGCTAAAACCTAGAGAAAACTAAAAGGACTCCAACTAAAAAAACATGTTGAAAAAATATTTCCTGCTCTGGTTGACAAGTAGAACCCTCACAAATGTAGCTTTTGGTCAAGATTATAGCTCTTATTGTGATGTAATATATCCAACACCATGCACAGGTACTTGTACAGTATCTTCATGTATACTAACAACGAGCCTATATCCCTGGGAATATAGTATGTGAATAGTGAATCCAGGAAATATGCCAAGTTTGCCATCAGTCAAGCCCAGTAAATGGAAACCCCACCCAAGTAGATTAAAGATAGCCCTGTAATTGCTTTGCCTAACCCTCACCACCTTTTATGACAAAACAAAAAACACAGTGAAGCAGCATCTTTGTACAGTATTAAACATGTATTGCTCGTCTACTGTATAAAACACAAACATGCAAGCTTTCTTTTGTTTACATCAAAAGGTGACAGAAAGCCAATAGGCAACTGTTATTTGATACACCTATTATTCTTTACTATATTAAAAGTTCAGGCCTGAATAGTTAGTATGCAGTAGCTTAATATTCCCTAGTATTCAGTGTTAGTGGAATAAGTGTCCATTGTCCTGTCTTTTACATATTAAAAAAGGGAAAACTGCCAGTTCTGATACTGGTATGCAGTGACCTCACTCCATGTGTGGGTGTCGGGGGTTGTGAAATACTATTTTTAAAGTCGTTTTAATATCTTGATGATTTTTCTACGTTGGATACTATACTATTTTCTTCATGGCTCAGAAGCTTGAGATAATGAGCTATAATCATTTTGGGGGGATCATGGGTCAAAAGGTAGACATGCACTTAAGTACTAGAATGAATGTCATGAACTTAATGGCAGGGGAAACTGTGGGCTGACAGGGGCTGACTGAATGCAGTGAGATGTTGGGAATGATTTTTGGAGATCGGCTTCTGTCATGTGTCTACTGATGCTAAGCTAGCCTGGCAAGCCGATGTACGGCTGCATCCTGGTCTCTCTCCCTATGTCTGGTCTGCTTTCAGTCATGTATCATTTTCCCTTCCCTGCCTGGGTCACAGCATCAAATCAATCTAAACCTCTCACCATTTCTCTCTCATGTAATTGTTTTAGCCCTTTTTTCTCATGTTCTTCTGCTCTCCATTCATTCATAGTTCAAGATACATGGTGTCCATCAAGCCTGTAATTTGCAGGGAATCTGGCCCTCTTCCTATCGTCTTGCTATCTGAGATCTTATCCCCTGTATCACTCTACCCACAGAATTCACTATTCATTTTTAAATGAATGTGCAAGACGAGCATCTGCACCATTTCCAATGCAAAGAAAACCAACATTTGTATCTTGTAGCCTTCCCTCTTCTAATGTCTTATCTAGCTAATCCAGATTCTGGTATTGGCTGAGTGTTGCACTTCCATTTTTAGATTGAAAGCCATGTGCCACTCACTCCCACACTCCCTCTGCCTCTTTCACAATCTTTTTTCTCCCACCATCACCCACTCAATCCCTTTTACCTCATTCCATTTTGTATGCCTTTTCTGTCGGTTGGTGTGGTTTGCACTACAGAATGCAAGAGGATGCATAGAGACTATGTGTGCATGCATACGTGATCTGTCATTTCTGCTTTGCCAGCCTATCTGTGTCTGCCAGTCATAACTCGTGTACAGGGATTGGGTTGCCATTATGACGATATAGTTGATAATAGCCACTATAATTTAGAGCGTGGCAGATATTTTAATCCATCTAAGAAAAGAAGTAAGATTGCATTATCATGCACTCAAAATGTAAATGGATTTCTTCTTCTCACTTTGTAAACCTGATCATGCACTATTTGTGGAACACGCGCAAAAAAAGTATCCATCAGTTAAACCTATAAAATATGCTTTAATAAACTGATACGATGAGGACCAAAGTCATTCCAATTTAGCTACTACTGACATTAGGCTAATATGTAACACAAGCATCAATCTAGCACATTTTTCAAAATATATAAAAACAAGAATACATTGTGATTCTAATGTTCTGCTATTAGGTTAATACTTCTCTAGTTGAACATTGCAATACAAACTATTTAGCCCCCAATAGGCACTGGGGCCTGAAGGCTATAGAAACACAATGGGAACAAATGGAAACACAGAACATTTGAGAAACCCTTGCTTCTAAACCTGTTACTAAAGAAAAGGTTACATTGTCCAGTTTTTCCCTATAACCCACTATTTTACAACATTAGGTTAACTAATTTGATCATACCTGTCCATGCCCTGTCAAATGAACAGCATTTATTTATTTATTTATTTATTTATTTATTTATTTATTTATATATATATAGTGCACATTAATAATGTACATTGTTACAGTATCTGTGATGATTTTGATTTTGATTTTTGTTTTAGACGCCACTCTCCACCACCACCATCAAAACACAAAATGAGGTAATGTTTTCAGAACGGTTTTCCAACTTCCATCCTTCCAGCAGAGTTCCAGAAGTTTGTAGAATCAATGCCAAGGAGCATTGAACCAGTTCTAGCTGCACGTGGGGGCACAACAACTTTCATCGGTATTCAAATGGGTTGAGATCAGGTGACTGAAGGTCAAAGCATTTCTCTGTATCATAGAATGGATTGGTCTTGTACTGTCTTTGGCCACTGACTTTAAACGTATTAAGTATTAAATTAAATCATGAACTTCAATCTTTAAACAGCTCCCATAGGGATAGTGTTTCATCATATGATAAAAGGTGATCACTCAAAACAACTTAATTTGCAGTGATTCTTCCTTCTGAACAGAACCACCAGACTCGTCAATGTAGGGGACAAGCATTAAGGTTTTTCCATTAATGTGTCAACTCTCTGTATATTTGAACCCATGTACAAACTTAAGATAATAAAACAAAAGAAAATAATGTAGTATTTGGTTAATGTTGGCTTATGCTAATGTATTGTTATTTGAAAGTTGTCAATTAATTTAGAGTCAGTCTGCCTTAATATTAGGCCTAATACCCACAGGGTAAAATAAAAAAATGGGTGTGACTGTTTTTTTTACTGACGATTTCCATTAAATCTATATATATGAATGGGTGTAAAACGAGTGTAATTCCACCACTAGCCTACCGGTACAGTTATCTAACAGAATTTACTCATAACAGGCTGCATTCAATCATATTCTGTATAAAGGAATTTTGGCCTATGGATACAAGTTATCCCACCAGACATTTACGCAAACCAACTAAAAAGTCTTAATGTGATTTTCCTGCCTTATTACTTACCGTATTCTCATTCTGCTACTCACCTGTATTTTGACGATGCCTTACTAGGACCCACTTGATCGGTTGCGTTCGTGCTTCCATAGCCTTCGAATGCAAATGGCTTAAATCCGCAATCCCCAACACGAAGGATTTAGAGCTAGAATCTCAAATATCCTACCGATTAAATATTTTGCTAAGCAGACGTCATTGCAGAAGATCCAGCCGCCGGGATCTGGGTATTCTGTGTATGTCAGAAATCATAGAATTAAGGGATCCACAGGTATCTGCCGGTTATAGAATATCATCTCTAAAAAGACCAGAGCCATTAAAAACAGACGCACACTGTTTCATTCAAAGACTGTCCGTGGTTAGTGTATGTGGACTAGTTAGATTGCAACACGTCGTCGGCTGTGGCTGTCCGCTACCCGTGTCTTGAACGAATCTATCATCCAGTAACGGCTCATCATCCAGTCATAAATTAACTCGTCGATTCATTAAATGGACCTGAAACCTTAGACCACATAACAGACAACCGGACAACTCCCGAACCCCAACACCGAGAGCAAGTAAGCGGCAGCAGGTCCGGAGAAATTGACCCACCCGCTGGACAAAATTTCGCCGATAAAAGATACGTCGTTGATATTCCCTTTCCTATTCCGCCGCGGTTTATTGGAACGTAGAAATGCCTCTGCGCAATGTACGTAGATTATTTACGTAATTTTTGATCTTACGAGAGCAAATTGCAATTGCGTTGTTTACGCAAACCTTCCTTGGTTTTGTAAATGGCACTGTTGGGATCTTGCGGAGAAAGTGCGCCACTGGTGGTATGTGAGGCATCGGGCATCGGGTGACCGCATGAGGAAAGTGTTTTGCCCAGTGTTCAAAGTGCCCATCGTAAATGGAAAATATGCAGACGTCCTGGAACATTACCTCTCGAAAGTGGCTGTGAATTTTGTCATTAAACATATTATTTTTCCAGGGCTGTTGGCTTGGTTTCCATAGTGAATATATAGCACAATCTTATATTAATGGCTTTCATGTCAGCCAATGTATTGGTATTTAATTGTTACCTACTAGGCTCATAGACTGTTCATAGCCTATATATACATGTAATGTATAGGTAACATCTGCAGCATATAAAACACAAACATTAATATACACAATTTTAGTATTTTTGGCTGATAATAGAAATACAACATAATGAAGGGAAAACATTTAGGCTATATTTACATTTTAAAGCTAAAAAAAACGGCATCTGTTGTAAATTGTTTGACTAATGAAACAACTTAAATGTCAAATAAAGAAACACAAATAAATACAACAAAAATATTTACTTTTTCAAATGAATAACGTTATGTAGCCTTCCATATGCATAAAGCACATTCCCCTTCTTTTGAGGACAAGATGGTACATCCCATCCTCTCCTCCTCTCCTTCACGTCACCCTCCATATTTCCAGTGTCCTCCATCTCTGTGCTTTTCTCTCATTTGATGATCTAGAGGACATTCATAATTCAGGGTGCTTGAATTGCCGGCTACAGTTAGATTGATCAATTTTCATCACCTACAAGGCTGAAAGAGGTAATTAACCCCCATTTGCTTTCCATTAAGCCATTATTATATTAGTCACATCATACTCAGTATGTCTCCTATGCAACCAATGTTTTATCTTCCAGTGAACACAATGAATGAACAAACTCTGTTGAATCAGTCTTTTATTTATGTCTGCTTAATTTGTTCAGATATAGGCTATTTCTGATTTGCTCTATTGCAGTCACTTCGGTCCATGTTTCTCTCCTCCATCTTGTCTTCCATTTATATATGACATGCAGTATTACAGCATACGTATTTTTTGTGTGAAAGAAAGAGAGATTGTGAATGAATGTAGAGATAGCTCTTATCATGTTGAAATGCCATGTGAATGCTTGACGGTGAGTGGGCACTTATGCAGTTGCAACTGCACCATTCCATAGTATCTAGCACATTCTTCCATGAGAAACCCTCACAGTGACAGGAAGCTATCCTAACATTATTTATTCCATGAGAACTACTGTATACTGATTACAGATGCATCACACTTGTCCCATTCGCAATAGGAAGTTGCGTTCCATCTCCTAGAATTTCCAAGGTCAAATCTAAGGCTTTAGTGACACATTACATTTTTACCACTATTGTGAATACTGTAACGTTGTCTTTGCCTGACTGTAATACATCCATTTGCTGTTTCACTTCAGTGAAGCAGCAGAGAGTCCTACGGTGCCTGTCTAGACCACACCTCTGTTCTTGGGTCTCTATGGAAGCCAAGGCTAAGAGTGGGGCACAAGCTCCTAAGGCAGCATCTAAAGCAGAGAAGAAAGAGCCAGCGGCCCCCCGCAAAGCGGACCCTGCCCCAGCAGTCCCAGAGCCTGAGAACCCTCCCTCCCAGGATGGAGCAGCAGACGCTGAGGCCACGACAGAAGCTGAAGAAGCTGCAACCTCAAGCACAGACTCACTGGAACACCTGAAACCCTTCCTCATTGGTGGTGCCGTCATTGCTGTTGGGGCCATCCTGCTGGGAGTCTTGATATTGGCGAGGAGAAATTAAAACCTAGACCTACTCATACTCACATTTAAACCTAGACCTACTCACACTCAAGAGCTATTTATTGGAGGAGGGGATTAGTGGGTCTGTTACTGGTTGGCTCAGAAAATGTCATGGTTTAGATATTAGGGATGGGGAGCCATTGTGCATATTTTATTGTCTGCTTGTAGTGAATTGAATCATATCAAAAGGCTAATATGGGACATATGTGTAGTATGTGCATGAATTTGCCTGAACACTTTTATTGCAACTGCTCTATAATAATCAATTTTATTTAAAAAAATACACACACAGTTCAGTACTGAGCTAATATACCTGAACTATCAATAAATAGCCTATACAGCAGCTTTATCTAGTTTGCACAAGTAGCCTACTCACCGAGGCATGCAATATTTGTACATACTTTCACCAAAAGGTATTCTGGTTGGTTCTAATATTTTAAAATGTGATTTGGAAAATGATTCAAAACTTTTACATACCTCTGAACAAATATAACTGATGATGATATAGGATTTCAGTTTAATCGCAATATAAAAGCTTGTTATGAACATACGGATTACACATTGTGATGTACTGCAAATGTTTTGTTTATGTCAGTTGGATACTCATAGTCTTTGCCCATCACCTTTCAACCAAATTAGATTTGTGAGTAAATTACCCTGGTACAAAAAAATCATTTCAGAGTCAAAAATACTATTCAGTGCCAAAAGCATGGAAACAGTGATGCTTCTTGAGTGTAAAATAAATGACATATTATTTTATAGTAAAATTATTTTACAAATAAATTAGAATTCTATGGAAAGAATATATAAGCACTGATCAATTTCAATTTTAGACATTAATATGTACCAGCCTAACCTGGCAGTAGATTAGATGTATAAATCGGTGTGAGGGAATTAGTTGGGAATATATTTGAAAACTACTGCCAACCATGATATAGATAAGGAATTTGTTTTGTGTAACTAAAAAAAGTCTTGTATGAACCAAACATAGACATTCAGAATCTTAGGGTATTTCTGATATGATGAACATGTTGTTTATAATTGTATAATTAATCACCATCTTGTAATTAGGGAAAAATACACACTGTATATCACATTCAGATTTCCTTGATGCATAACAAGAAGGAAGACCTATATTTTGGTTTTGATAGGGTAGATTCAACAGATCTGTAATAAAATAACAAATCTAGCATAGTTAATGCCAAGCACCTTCATCATTTTCAAAAATATTTTGCAAACCAGCATACATAATTACAATCGTATATTGTACACCAGTATACTAGTTTAATTTCAACAAAGTCTTATTTTTTTTCATTATTTCAAAAGCGTATAAATGCAATAATTCAGGTAGGATTTCTCATTTTAGCACAAATGCTGTAGAAAATTAATTAACATTAACTATGTTGATGGTGATGTTGATAATGATAAACATGATAACAATATATTCTTGATATCCCTACAACATTTTCCTTATGCACACTCTCCTTTGCCCCAATGCTCCATAAAAAAATGTTTCCTTATAATCAGACCTGTATTAAAGACATGAACCAGTCCAAGTCCATATTTATTTGATAGCAACTATGATACTTGTCTGATACACATTTACACATTCTGTAATTCACATCTTAATTAGGATTCTTAAAAATGATCTCATTTAGCAAATGTAGACCAAATCAATCCCTGCAGCATGACCATAATACAGTATATATGTACTGTAGTATACTGCAGTAGAATATTTCACTGGAGTATCCACATGCTGTGTAGGCATACAGTGAGAGGCTACAGAACTATACAAATAATGTTGACATAATGTTTAGAACTGATGCATTATGAAAATGCTACAGTTCTACAATGTTTGCCAGGTGCGTTGCATTGACAACTAAATCCACTGGCAAAAATATCAAATTAATGTTTCGGGTGCTTTTATTTCGTAATATCGACCGGAAGTTGTTGTTCTTGTGTGTGACCGGTTAGACGCGTGTTAGAACAAGATAGTGGCATCAAAGGCAAAAAATATCTCTTTCTGCCATTTCTAAAGAAAACTAGGGAATTATTTTGATAGCCCAGGTGGGTAAGAAAATATGACTATCACTTTCACCAACGGGGTTCCGCATTTGTCCCCAGTGACGCATGCATTTAAGAGAATAACAAAGCGTTGAGGCTAGCTAATGTTGATTAGCGAGGCTTGATACTGTACTACCGTTAATACGACATGTGAGGTTTGAATGTTATACCTCCCGTAAAGCTTGTTTCAACTTTATTACGTGTCGTGTGTTATAAGTTGTGACTACATTCGTAACTTCTTTAGTGGATGGCTGCCAACTATCACATGTACTGCTTGCTACTTTAGTGTATGGCGCAAATTCTGGTCTCCATACTGACATTCATGAACGATACTATACAGCAGTATTTAACAAATGTAACCGTGTTATATATTCTTCTACTGTGCAGTCCGTTTTTAGCGTGGAATAAACTAACGACAGGAAATGGAAATGTTTTGGTGTTGTGTGTTCCAGTTACCACAAAATGATCATCCCAATTCGATGCTTCACGTGTGGAAAGATTGTGGGGAACAAGTGGGAGGCATACCTTGGCCTTCTTCAAGCTGAATATACGGAAGGGTGAGATGAATATTTTAAAAGCTTGGTATCGATTAAGCTTGTACTTCAAAATACTTGTGCGCAAACAATTACCTATGCTTTCATTGATGACATGACAATAATGTGTTTACCTTTTCTCCTATTTATAGTGACGCCCTTGATGCCCTCGGCTTGAAAAGGTACTGTTGTCGAAGGATGCTTCTTGCTCACGTAGACCTCATTGAGAAGTTGCTGAATTATGCTCCCCTTGAGAAGTGATTTCATTTTCCAAAAGTGACCCCCTAAATGAACTATAATATTGACAAGCTCAAGATGTGGCCTATTGAAGATGAAACGATGCAGGACTGAACTGCGCACAGTGAAGACTTTGAAAATGTACGAATGTAGTATCTAATTTCCATGTTTTCATAATAAAACTTCTAAAACATGGTGGCTTTAACTTCTGTTTTAACAATATACAAGATGTGACTAATATGCAAAGACAACATTTAAGGATGCACTTATGTAGCACTCCAATTTTTAAAGCTCACGAATGTGAATAGTTTTAGTTTAATATGGTGTTACCTTGCGGTCTTCCCTCAGTGTTTTCAACGTATGCAATTATACTGATTAACATCGAGATGTGTTAAGTATAAACTGTGGTGTGTGGAGATCTTGCTCAATATGTACGAACTTCCCCATCTATATATTTTTGTTTTTGTTATTGTTTTGCATGAATATACATCTATGGGCAACACCTACCAGTAAATGGGTTAGCCAAATAATGCTGGAAGTAGACAGTTTAGTTCCATCAGAAGTAAGGTTAAAAATGAAATATTCTTGGACAAAGAATAGTGTCGGGAACTATCTTCGATAATACAATTCTTACGGAAATTTAAAAAATGTTGTACATCGTTATATTACATTTGTCCATGCATGGCACATGCACAAAATGTGAGTTTAAAGTGTTTTCAAATATTAAAAATGAAACAAAACAATTTCATATCTGAGGATGATCACAGTTATGTTTAATTCTCAGATCAAATTTTATACAAAAGATGAAAATAATGTAGATTAAGACATACATCAAATAAATGTGTCCATGCATGCAGGTGTATCAAACTGATGTTTCCAGGATTCCATTGCAAAACCAATTTCTTTTTTGATGATTGGTATCAGTCTGTGCAAACACGACTGATCTGGGGGAAATGAAATCGGAGCAGGATTTTGGAAAATTCGATTTTTACTTTGTCACATACACCATCAGCAACATTCTCATAATCCCAGAAGGCGGGTATGCTTGTTGCAGAATTAAGTCATGTCCATACTCTGCTTTATGGTGTAAAGAGATAAGGCTGAGAAAGTCTGAGGAATAAAATATACAAAACATATAAAATTGCACAAAATCGAACAAACATGTCTGAATATCAACTTTGTTCAATTTGATAGCATAACGGGTATATTATGCACTCAGTCTCTGTAGTGGAACAACATTCAACTTAGTAAACATCACTAACTTGGTAAATATCTAAAAGCAATATATACACACCCACACTAAAGAAAACATACAGTAGTATGCACATTTTTGAGCACTCCTGGCCAAAGTTACATATTGTTGATTACATAATTGAAACAAAGTACACAACCTCGGCAGCACATTAAAACATGTTTTCCTGTGTATATGCACAAATACTATTTACTTACTGAACTTCCAAAATAGAGAAAAAAAATTGCATGTACTAAAGTATGTTACAATGTCAATGCTTCCACTGCCTCACAGCTTCAAAAGCCTTTCTGTTTAGACATTTTCCCCCGCTGTTCCTAGCAAATTGCTTCTTTTTCTGAGACTTTAATTTGTCTAGCATGCAAAGCATGTATAAAAGCTACCCACGAATTTCAATAACATTAAAGTTTGAGAGCGATTCAAAAAGCTTCAGCTGGTTGTTCATGGTAGATTTTGATGTGAGTTTTTTATTATTCTCTCATTCATCTCTGCTTCTTCTCAGTTTCAGCTTCTTGGCTGAATGAGTGTTGTTCGCTTCTAGGATTTGTTGATATTTAGTGGAATCCATTCTACTGCTTCTCCATTTTTCTCCAGACGTACCTTTGTTGATTGTGGTCGATGTTAATTTTGTATAGAAATAACTGTCTGTAATTTGGCCAGGGCTGCCCAATGGTTACCATACGACTGTATATACTATATAGTGGTAGGCAATTATATGCACAGACAGAAGGCTTACCTCTAGCGATATCTGTCTCTGTCTCTGGACTGTCTAAACCAGTCCCGATCACGCACACGATCGCAGTCCTCACTCCGGGAATGTTCTCTGTGTCTGCGGGACATTCCCGCTGCATTCCATTCACCTTCTCTTTCCCGCTCTCTATCCCAATCCCGCTCTCTGTCACGCTCTCTATCCCAATCCCGCTCTCTGTCTCGCTCTCTATCCCAATCACGCTCTCTGTCGCGCTCTCTGTCACGCTCTCTGTTCCGTTCTCGGTCTTGATCGCGATCTCGGTCTTGATCGCGGCCTCTGTCTTGATCGCGCCCTCTGTCTTGATCACGGTCTCTGTCTTGATCGCGTTCTCTCCTGAAAAAAATAGTTATTAAGAGTTAGTTCTGTGTTCTCAAACTTATTTTATTATAAATTATGTATGACCTGTGCAACAATTATCATCTAATAATGCGCATCTACTGATGTCTGAACCAATATCACTGTCTCAGACATTTCCACTGTTGGGAGCAAATTATGTACTCTTTCTGGTGTGAGGTAGTTTAACAGACCATTCTAACATATTAAAACACTATTGGGACTGAATGTTTTACTTCGTGGCTTATATAGTGTGTGAAGCTCAGTAAAGGGAATGTCACTCTTCCAAGAGCCATTTAGGTGTGATTTCTTTGGTTCACATCTCTACATCAGGATTACAAAGAAGTAGAAACTAATGTTGTTGCCAAACGTTCCTATCACCACAACTTTCCCAGTTGTGGAGGAGTCAATAGTTCAATAGAAATCAATGGAGCAGTGAATAATATGTACCATTTCATCACATATGCCTCACAATGTCAGTTGCTGACATCTTCATTATATGTGGAAAAGCTCAAAAAAAGTATCCTTGAAATATGAGAACAGTTTAAGTAACTTAAAAACCTTGAGCTGTAGTTTCCCTGGATGGAGACCAGACAATCTTTGAGTGATGTGACCAGCACCTGACAGCATTCGTCCTCATAAACCCTGGACTGTTTAATGACTGCAATAGCAGTCAGCAATGTTTCCATGGCCACACGCAAGTCTCCTGCATAATGAAAATCACAATTAGGTGTAGAGAATAACTTTAAACGTGCTAAGCATTAAGTCTGCCAATGAGGAGTTGGCAACTTAAATTCTTTAGAAAAGCAATAATATGGGTTTCCCAATGTTTTCTATACAAGTATAGGTCTACCAAATATTTCAAGCCATCATGTGCAAGGTAAGTTGGCCTTTAGAAGTACATAGGGTAGCGTGGCAAACACTAATGTTATTTAAACTACTCAAATATAATCATTTACCTATTTTATTATATAGATTGCATAGCACATCTGCAAATGATAACTAGTGGTAGGTGTGACTTTACAACTTGAAATTATCATGGGCAAGGCATGTTCAATTGCATAGCATACAAATTGACATACGTACCAGCTGTTGCTCCTGACACAGCCTTGGTGATGGCAGTGCTGGCAATTGCTCTATTTCTGTTCATTATGTCCTCAAAATCTGAATCTGAAGCTTGAGGTGTGTTCCTGTCAATAAATAAATAAAATAAAATAAATGAATAAACTGTCCAAATAGGTATATTAGGTTTGCTTTAGCCATGCAATGTATTTAAAATCAGTAGCCTATATACAAAACAGTTATAGAAGTTTCTTATCTTTATCATTGATAATGATTATTCTAGGTGTAAACTATGCACCTGTAAGTTTTGCTGCCGTAGCTCTCAAAACCTGGGGGAAAGAATGTTGGACTCATGGGAAGACTCGGGGGTGGCTGGCTGGGAATGCAGAGAGGAGGAGGGGGGAAGAGGTGGTGTGGCATGGGTGGAGGGACACATCGGGGAATATGTGGCATTGGAGGAGGGGGGTAGATAGGTGGAGGCCTGGGTATTGGGGAAGGACTGGGAAGAAGAATGTCCTGTGGTGATGAGTTACTATTCTCTTCAGTCTCTGTTTTCTTTGAATCTTTAGAGTTACCACGCAGTGGTAAACCTATGGAGAATAAAGCTTAATTATAATAAGATGAAAAAGCACAATGAAGATTTGTATTGATATTAAACAAAAGACTTGTGGTGTGGTATTCTTACGTTTATTTGCTACAGCCTCAAACATAGCAAAGTTTTGGCGAGATGCAATGCGACAGGTAACTACCTCTCCATTTAGTGGACTGTGTGGTATTTTATCTAACAATATCTTCAATGATGCTACTGAGGATACAGCAATTTCTGCAAAGCTTTATAAGAAAGAGAAATACATGCATGTTTGATTATTGGAAAAACAAAAGTGGAAATGGGGTAGGCTCCACATGGCAACACATTAGAACCACTACCATTTGAAAGATTAGGGTCACTTAGAACTGCCTTCATTTTTTATTGAAAATAAATAATAAATAATGTTGTCCATTGAAATAACTTTAAATGTGTATTAAATAGATAGTAGACATGTTGTAAATGACTATAGAAATTGCTGATTTTTTAAATGCAAAATCTACATGGGTGTACATTGTGAGCCTATAATTGACTTAAATATTTTATTGCTTCTTTAAATCAGCAACAGTTTTCAGATTTTCTAACATAATACAAAATATAATATTCAATTTTTTAGATGATAAACTTGGATTGGCTAACACAATGTAACACAGTAGTAATCTGGGCCTCTGCATGCCTAGCCTATATATTCTGCTAAAAATCTGAGGCTTTTCTTAAAAAGAGATTCATTTAAAAATGAGCCCAAACATTTGAATGGTAGTGTACAGTATATTATATAACACACAAGTTATAATGCTCACCCTCTTGACTGGCCATTGACTTTGTTTTCAATAAACTTGATCTCTTTGACATCATTCACACCTAGAGCTAGAGCCCAGTGAATGATGTCTGCATCAGTTGTCCACTGTTGTCAGCGAAATAATGATACAATTACAGAGGTTATATAACATAATATTATTAAGGAATAGTCTGCAACAACAAAATGTAGTTATTACTTACCCATGAGAAATTTCCAACATATAAAGTATATTTCTGTTTGTCCTCATTTTTATTGTGATCGATTGGTATTGGTGGTTTGTTTTCCACTTTAGTTGTTGACTCATTACTGGTAGATTTGACAACGTTTGAAGGCACTGCCTTCTCCTGATTGACTGAGCCAGTCAGAACAGCATCGTAGAGCTCGCTTGCCTCAGCAGACGTGTCAAAATCACCATCCTATGGGAGATGTTACTGGTCATTACTATCATCATTGTGGTACAGTGCTGCACGTCTAAATTGCAGAGATGTCATTGAGACTGTCGCATTTATGGATTTTGATGCTAAGAAGTTGTTGGCTTCATTGTACATATAAAACTGCATGGATATTCGTCTATTCTGGTCTAAAATACTACTGAAAATGCACGTGATAATGCAATTGTATATTTTTTCAATATTAGCACATTATACATTCTCTCCTTGTCTGTTAAATGGCTCACCCCCCAACATGTCTACTGTACCCCAGACTAACCTCTAAGCTCTGAGGTAGGTCATCGTAGAGATCTACGATATCATTCTGGGCGGAATCATCAGTTGGAGGTTGCGTGGCAGCCATCCGGTAGGCCTGAATATGAGTGGTGGCACTGCAACTAATTCTGATAACGGCGGTTAGCGCAAACGCAACGTAACATTTAAAGTGAACTCTCGCAAATAAAAGTGCATTAACTGTCAGTATTGCGGCCGGTGATTTGTTGTTTTGATTCAAGCTTTGTTTGCTAACGCATTTCAACAACATGCACAATGGAAATACGTAATAAGCAATATTACGATGAATAGCTTACAATCTAACGTCTAGAACTGCTCTCGGTGGTCAGAAGGAGAAGTATGCACATTTCAACATATGCCCAAAACTAATTTGGAATAGCGTACGGTGATTCCAATGATGGCTAACGCTAATGTTTTGCTGTTGCTTGCCTGCTGAACTATGGGCGCATTGGTTAAATGTCACCGGTGTACAACATGAACGGAGATTAAGTGTTCCGACAGATTCCTCTTATTTTTTTATCTGGAGCATATTATGCAATGAAAGAAAATGCAGTTGAAGACTTTATACCCTGTTGTTTCTGTTAATTTAATATATAATAATTTGCACAACGAATTATTTATATTCTGATAGCGGTTGACGATGCCATCAACACCATGTTGGTGATACCTCACCAACATGGCGTCAAAGTGTGTTCGACTTTCTGCCGCATGTTTCTTTTAGATCTCCTTTGGCTGTGAGATATATATTGTCCTGGGGAATACGCAACACATTCTGCGGCTAACTTGACAAGAAAACGTATACAATGATCTCTTCCGTTTTTGCAAAAAGAGTAAGTATGAGTATTATATAAGTTATGGGCATAAGTAAGACAATATAGCTAAGCATGTTAGCTAATGTACTTTATTTAGATTGCAGTGTTGCCCTTTGATGTTGTTATTCATTTGATTTAGTTAATGACCCCACATGAGTGGTGTAGTAGTAGTAGTAATTGTTGTTTTACTTTTCCAGATACTAACACGTGCATTTACAAATGTAAATGGTTGTGCACACTGTTATTTTTCCCAGGAAAGGACAGTTGGATAATTGAAAGCAGCACCTAGGCCAAAATGATGCAACCCACATTGGCCACAATTAAATTGTGAAAATGTATGACATGTACATTTTGAATTGTGATCAAATATGAACGTGTATTAATTGCTAATTATTTATTTGCCCTATATTATGACAAGCATAATTTGTATCCATACCATGTATGGTTGTCTCTTCTTACTATGTTGCTTTTCTGTTATTGGTTAGGTGGTCACCACAGCATGGAGACCAGGAGTTACAGGTCTTATGTCAGCTCGCCGTTATCGTGGGGAAGCACCTGAGGATACCAAGGTTGACTTGATTGAGATCCCTTTGCCCCCATGGGAGGAGAGGAAAGGAGAACCTATGGACATCAAGAAGCGCCGTTTGCTCTATGAGAGTCGCAAAAGAGGCATGTTGGAGAACTGCATATTGCTGAGGTTTGTTTTTTAGTCATAAGATAAGAGAAATGATATAGTGGCCTATATTAATTTTCAGAGTTGCAGCAGTAAACGGAGGAAACCAGAAATAAATTATTTTTATAGATTCCTTTATGTCCAGTCTATAGTGACAGTATGCTCAGTATGCTTCAACAGACCAGTCTGTCAGTTGAGCTGTGGAATTCATTAAAATAAAAACAAACACAAACAGGTCCAACAATGTTTAAAAATGGCTTTCCCTATTTCTGTTAGAGATTATGTCTATTGTCATTATTATCACTATTATACCATTAATTATTAGCATTAATGTACTAATGAAATTCTGTCTTTTGAAGCCTATTTGCCAAGCGGTACCTGAACACAATGAATGCGACCCAGTTGCACCAGTATGACAGACTCATTAATGAGCCCAGCAATGACTGGGACATCTACTACTGGGCAACAGGTAAGGATAACCATTGTTGTACACAATACCTTTTTATTTTTTTAAAGCCGCCTAAAGACAGCATGTTTTGACCCAGAGCAGGTAAAATTGGAAAGTAAAAGGAATGCTGTACTTCTAGGGATTTTAATGGATTAGAGTTTTTCGATTGAATTTTCTAATTTGGGTTTAATTATTAATTTATTTTGAATACATTTTTGAACATGCGTTTCCATAGTGAGTTGCATCACTGTGTTGAGCCTCATTTAGTAAGTTAATGATAATGTGTACATTTGTAATCATCCCGGATCAGTTCATGTCTAGGGGCTGTAAAAGTCTTTACATTTTAAATTCCAAAGCAGTGACAAAAAGTAACTAAATCTACTTTTGCTGGTGGCAGAGGCTCATCCCACACCTGATATTTACAAAGGAGAGGTCATGGATTTGCTCAAGGAGTTCACAAAGAATCGGGATCAGGAACAGAGACTGGATGCTCCCAATCTTGAGTACCTGGACAAGGACAGCCAATGAGGATTTCTAAACCCTCAGAGACATATCAAAATATAACTTGCATCATGAAATACACTGACCAAGAAATTAATCGAGGTAAAAATAGTTTTGTCCACTTATAAAGCGGAAAGTGTACAACGCTGATTAGTATTGCTACTGTTCATATGTATTTGGGTTTGCAGAATCAAATTGTTGTATTGTTTTAATTCAAGAAATACAGTGGGAGACAATAGCCGAGAAATACAACATATTTTACAGTCTGGTACCTACCATGAATGTCCAATTACACTGAAAACAATGGCTGTAAATTGGTAAACAATGTTTTAACCCTCCTGTTGTCCTAGGGTAAGGTTATAAAAGAGAACCATGAGGCTGCCTTTTGTGGGTCATTTTGACCCTAGGGCAACAGGAGGGTTAAATGAATATAAGGATGTTGAAAGGTAACCTCCTGGGTGCAATAGTTGTGTTGTGGATATTATATAGATGATATATTATCCTCTTGTGCATATAGGATATTTAATAAATATTTATAATCTACTGAACCGTTTATTTATTGTCTTTACTATATTCTTAACCCTCGTAATGTACTCAGAAATATAGTGCTTGGCCACACGGCGGCGCCATCTGATTGTGTATGATTTGTGTGTTTTTCATTTGGCATTGTTGAGTGTATTTATTTATTTATTAATTATTTCTTTACATATTTATGTAGTTTTTTCGTGCCTTTTACCCTTCTTGTTGTCCT
>JAODUG010040621.1:0-17154 GCA_027564795.1 Aphredoderus sayanus | reverse complement strand
CTTTCAACGTGAAGGAGCAGCGGCTCTACTCCGAGTTCCTCTCGGATAGCCGAGCTTCTCACCCTATCTCTAAGGGACACACCAGCCAACTTCTTGAGGAAACCTATTTCAGCCACTTGTACCCACGATCTTGTTTTTTCGTGACCCAACCTTCATGACCATAGGTGAGGGTAGGAATGAAAATTGCCTGGGTAGATTGAGAGCTTTGCCTTCCGGCTCAGCTCTCGTTTCGTCACAACGGTGCGGTAAAGCAATTGCAATACCGCTCCTGCTGCGCCGATTCTCCGGCCATTCTTCCACTCCAATGTCCCCTCAGTCGCAAACAAGACCCCGAAGTACTTGAACTGCTCCACTTGGGGTAAGGACTCATTCCCTACCCGGAGTAGGCACTCCATCGGTTTGCTGCTGAGAACCATTGCCTCAGATTTAGAGGTGCTAATCCTCATCCCAGCCACTTCACACTCGGATGTGAACCGATCCAGTGAGTGCTGAAGGTCACGGACCGATGATGCCATCAGGACCACATCATCTGCAAAGCAGCAATGAGATCCACAGGCCACCGAACCGCAATTTCTCCCCACCACTACTACACCTTGATATCCTGTCCATGAATACCACAAACAGGATTGGTGACAAAACGCAGCCCTGGCGGAGACCAACACCCACTCTGATCTACTAACAAGAATCCAGACACAGCTCTCTCTTTGGGCATACAGTGATAGGATAGCCCTAAGAAGGGAACCCCTCACACCATACTCCCTCAGCACCTCCCACAGTATCTCCCTGGGGACCCGGTCATACGCTTTCTCCAGATCCACAAAACACATTTAGACTGGATGAGCATACTCCCAAGCCCCCTCCAGGATCCGTGTGAGTGTAAAGAGCTGGTCCGTTGTTCCACGACCAGGACAAAAACCGCAGAATCTCACATCAAAGAGGAACAATAATACTACCATATAGTACAACAATATGTAAAATGTAAATAAAAACAGAATACATGATTTGCAAATACTTTTCAACCTATTTTCAATTGAATACACTACAAAGACAAGATATTTAATGTTCAAACTTATAAACTGTTGTTTTTGTTCTCACTTTGAATTTGATGCCAGCAAACATTCAAAAAAAGCTGGGACAGGCACTGTGTTACATCACCTTTCCTTTTAACAACACTCAATAAACGTTTGGGAACTGAGGACACTAATTGTCGAAGCTTTGTAGGTGGAATTCTTTCCCATTCTTGCCTGATGTACAACTTCAGTTGCTCAACAGTCCAGGGTTTCCGTTGTCGAATTTTGTGATTCATAATGCACCACACATTTTCAAAGGTCTGGACTGTAGGCCACGCTGTTGTAACACATGCAGAATGTGGCTTGGCATTGTCTTCCTGAATAAAGCAGGGACGTCCCTGAAGAAGACGTTGCTTGGATGGCAGCATATGTTGCTCCAAAACCTGTATGGACCTTTTAGCATTAATGATGCCTTCACAGGTGTGCATTTGTGCCCATGCCATGGGCACAAATACACCCCCATACCATCACAGATGCTGGCTTTTGTACTTTGTGCTGATAACAATCTGGATGGTCCTTTTCCTCTTTGGCCCGGAGGACACGACATCTATAATTTACAAAAACAATATGAAATGTGGACTTGTCAGACGACAGCACACTTTTCCACTTTGCGTCAGTCCATCTCAGATGAGCTCGGGCCCAGAGAAGCCAGTGGCGTTTCTGGGTGTTGTTGATATATGGATTTTGCTTTGCATGGTATAGTTTTAACTTGAATTATGTAGATGTAGCGATGAACTTTGTTAGCCGATGTGGTAATATCCTTTACACATTGATGTTGGTTTTTAATGCAGTGCCGCCTGAGGGATCAAAGGTCACGGGCATTTATTGTTGGTTTTCAGCCTTGCCACTTACGTGCAGAGATTTCGCCAGATTCTCTGAATCGAGATTTCGGAGTACATCACGAGGTACTCAGAAATCTCGTATTTGGCTACACAGCGGCACCATCTGATTGTGTATGATTTGTGTGTTTTTCAATTGGCATTGCTGTGAGTATTTATTTTTTTATTAATTATTTCTTTATGTATTTGTGTTGTTTTTTTGTGCCTTTTAACCCTCCTGTTGTCCTCAGGTTTCAAAGTCACATCTTGTTGTGCCAGCAGTGCACATCATACGTGTGTGTAAGCTGTAGAATTAGGTTTAGCGCCTTCTATCTGCCACAAAGAGCTAGTGATTTGGGTCATGTTGACCCAGAGGACATCACGAGGGTTAAATATTTAGCGATCAGCCAATCAGTATAAGCATTTACACTCTGATATAAGCTTATTGCTTACTCCACACCCTTACAGGAGGAGCAGGCCAACACTCACCTGTCCAGGTACAGGAAGGCTCAGCATGAGCTGGAGGAAGCTCAGGAACGGGCTGACATTGCTGAGTCCCAGGTCAACAAGATGAGGGCCAGGAGCCGTGATATTGGCAAAGTATGCACTGTAATACACTTTTTGAAATATAGCACTGCAACATGAAGCATGGTTTAGTGCAAATGAAACATAAAACATACTGTATACTGTCTGACATAGTAACGTAATAAACTCGCGTCGAATGTTTTTAATCATAATTTAATCTCTTGCAGGTAAAGGAAGCTGAATAATGAAACATCAATAAGAGACATCAATGAGATTCATATAATATGAGTTCTCACTGAAAATCTGTTATAAATTCAACAAATTACATTTTGTGAACAGTTGTGTGAAATCTGTCACTCTGTATTCAGCATTGTGCTGATACTAGATTGTTTTTCATTAAATGTTTAGGTTTAGCAAACACAACACACATCTGTTCATGTGTAACAATATCATATGTCCACATTATATTGTCATTTCTTTGTTTATGGATCCATTAACTTACCTTTGTGGCAAAATGCAAACCAGCAAACAACAAACACTGATTGTAAAATAATGAGTAGTTATCCCACACAGAATATTCTTAGGTATTCACACCACCTTGGCACATTACGTCAACCCAACATTAGAGCTGTAGATCCTAGATGAATCACTTGTAAGTGGTTCCTTTCTGTTTCCAGCCAACTGAACTAGACTAATCCACTGTCAAAGCACCTCAGCAGATTATTACAGCAGATATACTAAATGTCATACAAAATTTATTATGACCTACTTGTGTTGCCAAAAACATCAAATTTGCAATAGTCCCTAGTCAGTGTCACTTTTATTAAACATTATCAAATGTCACAAACATGTACTGCTTAGCACATCATAAATAGTTCCCTCATCTTTTTCTGCCTTGTCTAAATTTTTTGTAGGTTGTGGTACATGCCACTATAAATAAATGATGGGAATCAAGACTTTGATTTATGGGTTGAAAAAACATAAACCTTTTATCCTTCACTTTAGTATCATGGGAAACAAATCAAATGGAGCTAAACCAGAGGTGAATAGAAGCAAAGGAGCATGCAAATATCTTCCACATGAAATAAGACATCATGGACAAATTAATACACCTGGACACACAAATGCCGGGGATTGGCCTTGCCAGTTTCTGCCTAAAATAGGGATAGGGCCCAACCATGAATACCAAAATAGGACCATGTCTTGTTGTTCTAGTATGGGTTTGAGGGCAGGTAAAATCAGCTGGCTCATCTATACAGTACAAAGACCCTTCATGAGGCACTTTGCAGTTTGGCACCTCAAGGACCAAGACCCTCAAAGGCTCCTCAGATAACCAAGGGCACTGCTGCACTGACATTTATAAACAATGAGCATTTGCACTTGGTATGTAAGATGGGGATTCTGTATATGGTAAGCCTGGCAAAACGTTACACTACCACATGCAGGGTTAATAATGTAATATTCGACAGCTGTGTAGTAGACAGCATTGAAGCTCTGCCTGCTAATAACACCTGTCTGCTGGCATATTGGCTGGCACTGTTTTTGTGACAAACTCCAACTAGATACTGTGCTTGTTTGGTTAATCTTACTACAAAAAGCTAGAAAATTGTAATAATATAGAAACATAAAATGCTGTTATGGTACATGGTATTACTCCCTGTGCTGGTATAGACACCGCAATGTCATTTTTGCTTAATTTTTCAATTGACCTTCAGTCAAAACAATAACTTGTACTGTACATTCTACATTTCTAACCGATTTTATTAATCTTACATTTAGTTTGAATTAAAAGTGAATATAAACTATATATAGAGAATAATTACAGTATATTACGTCATTTAACAACAAATATATACTACAACAACTACATATATAACAGCTTGGTCTATAGACTAAAACAAAATATAAAACATTTGTCATTTGAAAGAGCAACAACAATTGCTTAAATTTCAGCCAGTTTTACCCAAAAAGGATATCATATTTCATAATGTGTATACCTGAATAAATCCTCTCTTCTGAAACGTTCCTCTTGAAAGCGACAGTGTTCTTGTGATTTGTGAAGTAAGTGAACTGAAGTGGAGCAGATATGTCTCACATGATACTCTTCATCACCCTGACAATAACATTCCAACTTCTAAGCCAAACCTGATATCATGGCTAAATAAAATCAACTATTTGTTATTAAGCCTTGTAGCTTAGATATAAGATAGTGGATATAAGGTGTCAGTTATCCAGATAACAGTGAGACCAGCTGGCATTTATTTACTCAATGATCTCAAACCATCCCATTAATCCGTCCAAGGATTCTACTGCCAGTTCACTTATCCAGCCTGACCTGGCCTTCTATTGATATTCTGACATCGCAAATTCCCATGGCTCTGTAAGCTTTCTGAATTATGCAACTCTGCTCCTTTCTAGTTCCCTAAAACTAAATAGCTGTGTTAGAAATACAGCTCATCTTTAATATAGCATAATTCCTCCTATGAATTCAGATATATTTTCTGGACAGGGTTTGAGCCTATATTAAAGGAAAAGTCACCGAAAATATCCAATGTAAAAATGTACTAGGTCTAACCCATTTCCAAGAAACTGTCCCCTTTTTCTTGGCGTTTATGAACTTCATATAACAGAAATTAAAAATGAGAAAATTAAAATGGATGATATTTAGATGCAATTCAATTTGATTGGCTTCACTTATAGCAACAGATATCAACAGTCGACTTATATAAGTAGAATACAGCTAAAATCTAAATGGCGAAATTTGGCATGCTATGGATTTATAAAACATCTTAATTATGCACCCCTATCTAGAGCATTATTGGTTAATCATTGTCCTCACACTTGTGAGGGCAGATGATTGTTAGTCAAGAAGACTTCACAATGGTAGTGGGTGGTAAGTCAATTATGATACCGAGCTGAAGTGAAAAATATCAATAGCATTTAATCACCAAATATCAGATATAAACATGTAGATATCCTTTTCATAATGTGGCTGACAAAAATGTTACAAAGTTTGCCTGCAGACTGCATTGCGTCATCTGTACAAAATGAGCTGACATTAGAAACTGGCACAAATACTGTAGAGGAAACGCTCCCAAGTAAACAACAATATCAGCAAAACTAAAAGCAAAATTACAGCTTCAAATGAAACATTCCAATAAGTACCAATAAATTAAAGGACATACCATTTTTTTGTAAACCACTATCAGTGTCATTCACCTTATTAAAACTGCAGTTTCCATTCTGTCTGCAGAATGCAGATTGCATTACAATAAATAAATATAAACACCTCAAAACTATAAAACAAAGACAGTCTATATTGCACACATGCCCTATGTTGTCCCAGATATTTGATAAAAGTATGTAGGTTGCTCACAAATCCAAACAATCATGTGCTTTTACTTAATAAGGAGCTAATTTGTTAATATTGCAAATTGGGCTTTTCTTAAATCAAAGTTCCAATAGTATATTTTACATACAGTAGATACCGCTCTGCTGAAGTAGTGACTGTGAAAAGGAATGTAAAATACTGTATCCGTCATTACAATATATACATAAATCTGTAAATTCCGAAAATATCATGCATTATGTATTTTAAAAATCAAACGTTGCAAACTACACTGACCTTGACAATATGAATATACTGTATTATAGGCTATAAAGAGCTTCACAAAATGCCTTCTTGTCATTGTACTGTATATTGAAAAGCTTTTGACAATGAAATATCAAGGCAATATTTCATATTTTGGAAAATGATATGAGGTCTAACAGTGTTGAGCTTGTGTCTGGACCCCATGCATGGGATTAACAAATATATATTAGTACTACACATACACATTCATTCATTTTAGTCAACCTTTGTAGAAATTACATATTTCTAACCAGTGTCATAGATATAAAACAATGAATGGGTTTAGTATGTCAATGGGATGAATTACAGAAAACAGTGCATTTACTTTGATTCAAGGCAAGGAGAGAAAAGACACTAAGCATAATATAAAATTGGCATTTTCTCTTATTCCACCTTGCTCAAAGACCTTTCCACAAAAACAGAGGAGTGATACAGTACATGCTCAATAGAAATTAACGGCAGTTGATAAATGGACATCAGTTGTGCCATGTAATACAGTAGCTGTGCTTTACTCCAACTTCAACTGTTTTTTTTCCTCTCCTCAATAGTTTGTGAAGTGAATCAGCTGTTTTATTTTTCAATTCAAGTGTGCTTTTTACATGGCCTGCAAAACCAATACTTTCTACTTTCTAAGAGTACCTGCCTTCCAAAAGGAGTGAGACAAGCCACTGTCCAAATTCTATGTAATAATGTTATGTAATAATGTTACAAATACTTTGTACAGATATTTTAAACTTACATTTAAAATATCTATTTTTAAAGATAAAACAACACTGGCCCAAAAACTGTAGGATGACTGATACACATGTTTAAGGTCTCAGTTTGAAGGTACTATATATCAAAATGAAATTATCAATAAAGAGGTAAAGATGCATGGCATTGATAACATCGAAAGCTGTTCAGAAGCTACATTCCCCATACATAAGCATACATTAGTGCATAATTTGGAATTGACATACAGTATAGTTGCAATACAAGATAGGAGATGTGACAAAAAGCTCACCATCAAACTGCCAATTCATGTAAACATGTAATACCGTACATTAAATGAATGTTGGCCACATATTAACCTCAGCTGATCTTTTGGGTAATGAGGCTAAATAGTAAAAGAAAATCACTCAAACTAGGTTTTGGTCAAAAGTCAATACTCATCAATACTCACCTTACTTCAAAAATAAAATTTTGTTATTAATATCATGTCATTTTTGACAACAATTTTAACTTCATGCAATATGTCAAATGTAGCTCATAGTAATCAAACTAAACACGTCTTACAGTTTATCAAACCAAAAAAATATCAAATGAAAATGAAAGCAATGATTTTGGCTTTTTTTTCATGCCTTTCAACTTTCTTATTTAACTTTTGGAAGCACATTGAAATGTTCTACGAAAAGATAAATTACACTTTAAATCTTTACATTACACTTGATATATAGTTGTTGTCCTATACCTATTTTCAACATAATAAAGTTTCATTCATATTTGTCGATATCATTCTCACCCCACATCAATAAAACAACTAAAAAGAGAAAGAAAAATGAGGAATGAAACTGAATCATTATAGTAATAGTAATTGTTTTGGCAAAGTCGGATTTAAAAACTGGATAAGATATTAAGTAAAAGGTGGCAGGAATTCATTGTATCAGATGTGGACCAACCCGGGTATCAGGGTGAAAAGACACAAAAGACACCTAGAACAAGCTGAATGAAGACAACCATTGCGATGGAGGAGTGTAGAGAATGAACACGCCCACACTCGGATGTGTTCTCCTGTAATGAAGGAAACAGGAAACATCATTTCCCGACCAATGTGCATCAAGATATCAGTGAAACACATCTTTACAGTCCACTTACCCAGGCACTATAGTCAAAGCAGGCAGTTGGGCCTTTACGGTATCTTGCATTGCTTAGTACTTCACAAGGATTTTCTTCCTGAACTGCTTGTCAGTGTTAGGGAAACTAACCGGTAGCTCGACTGCTACCAAATATAAACAAAACCTTATATATTAAGGTTAAATGAAGCACATTATATTTTGTCGCCACTAGGCATACCTTCCCAATGGAAACACATTTTAGGTGCAATACTGGCAAGTGCCTATTCTGCCTATAGTTAAATAAATCGACCTCTGTATATGACAATAATGAAAAGGATACACTCTGTCCTGACCTGGGTTAACCTCTCTATTTCACAGGAACTGCAGGGCAAAGTCTCAGCAACAACAAAGAGAAGGTTGGTGTTTTCTATCCTCTTGGCGTGAAACAGTCTGCAATCAGAATGCAGAAAGCTAGTATACTACAGGTATTCAAGCTGGTGGAAGCACACAGCAAACACCTTTTTGTTAGTATGCTGACACACACCTTGAGCAGTTTCCACAGTCTTGTAGTACGTTGTATGAATTAGTGGTGTTGGTGAAATAGAACTGGCTTTGGATGGTGACACAACTGCTCTGCTTGTTCTCAAACCCTTCCACTACAGTGTCACCTACCACACAAACACATTTCCATTTGTAACACACAAATGCATGATGCAACATCACAAACTACATTCATATACAGTAGGTGAATAAAATGCAGATGTTCACACATAATGTTATGATATTTAACTAACCTGGGAAAAACCAACTGTTGTAGGCCAATCCATAAAGCAACTGCTGAAGTATAGACCTGAGGAAGTAATTTGATTTATCAAGGTGAATCCTGGAAACCTCACAAAAACAGTAGCAATAGCATGCCAATATTATTTCAAAGCTGAGTTGTTAGTCACAGTTGCTAAGACTGTTATAATCACCCTCCTAATACCACAAGCTGGTTACACTAATTTACATTTACATTTACAGCATTTGGCAGACGCTTTTATCGAAAGGGACTTAGATGTAGTACATTTGTCAGTAGTTGGATAATCACAAACCGATGGCGGTGCAAGCCATGCAAGGAGCACCTAACCACTGGGAGCAATTGGGGTTAGACATCTTGCCCAAGGATGCTTGCAGGTGGTCCAGCTTCAAACCCCCAACCTTCCGGCTGCAGTAAAACACCCAGACCACTAGACCACCCTACACTAATGGTTTGGATCTGACTGAAAGGCGTTGAAGGAAAAGAGACCACAATGCTTGATGCCTTGAGTGTCTTGAGTCTTACCATGCCACTGCTGAGGTCCACCAGGTCAAACTCAAAATGTCAGCAATAGAGGGCTGGTGACACAGAGGCAAGGAGAGGAAAAGACAGGTAGTTTCAGTTTTTAAAAGGGAATATTCACATACAGTATGTTTAACTCTTGATTCTGTAGCTTCATTAGAGAGTTGAAGCTTTACCAAAAGGTTCAATAACCCTGGAGTAAGGGATTCTGGAGAAAGACATGTTGATACACTATGTGAATGCTATCAAAAGAATGAAAAAAAAAACCTTTCAGTGCAATAGGGTTCGCCCTAAAAAGCTCCACTCCTCAAATTGTGTTGCTGTCACATAACTGACAGAAAAGTAGGCTCCTTCGATTGGTGCCGAGCAACTCATATTTCAGTGAACACGAGGTTCAGTCCATGTTGGGAGAGGCCGCTTGTATCTCCCCTCAATATTTGGCCCGGTCTGACTGTCTTATGTCTCAACGAGCCTGGAATGGACCGGCCGTTCGGGAGTTCTCCCGAACCTCCCAACAGACGGTGCGTCCCTGACATTCCACTCACTAAACTTTGCGAACAGGTGTCGGTTCCAAAAAGCATTTAATAAGTATAAAAACTATTTTTAAAGCAGGACCTTGAGTAGATACTTGCTACATTGACAAAAAGTGTATTTGCTTACAATGGCTGACTCCACCTTTAAGGATACATTGTTCTAGAAGACAGACTCACCACAAAGATGCCCTTTGGGGCTGCACCAGTGTGGCTGCTGCTGACAGGTTCACATGCAGACTGGTATTGGAAGGACTGCCAGCGGGCATAAATGGAGTTATTGTAGAGAGCGTGCATCAGGTAGGGGTCCACATCGCCGAAGAAAAGGCCCACCTGCGAGTGGAAAAAGGTCTGTTTCATCCAGTACGTGTGTGCCAAACAGTATCCCCCAGTGGTGTAACTTGTCACTGTCCATTGTCTCTCCTCCATTGCTAATTGTAGAGCTATTGCACAGAATTTTAAATCAACTGCAATACATAATGTACTGATCAAATAAAGCAATCAGCAAGCCTGTTTTGCTCCAATACTATAAGAAATATACACCAGCCACAATGCATTAGCAGAACGTAGTATTATGTGATTGACGGGAGGAAACATCTCAGTAAAACAAATAAATGAGCTGAAAGGGGCCTACCTTCTTCCAGTGATCACGCTGATTGGACATGACCAGGAATCCACCATCATCAATTAGATAGCAAAGAAGGTCCTACATACAACACAGATTGGGTAACAACACAAACAACTGCACATGTGCTGCACAGCAGTTAAAACTTAGTATTTTAGACCTAACAAATTTGATGGACCTGCAAGTATCTGGAGGGACTGTCAGTTCGTATATAACTCCAGCATTTTAATCCAATACCTTAATGGAATAGTTAAAAGTAATTAAGTAATTGTGTTGTTGTTTGTTTCACAATTGTATCCATTATTAATGCTGTCAAATGTTACTGCCAATGTATGTTAACAGATAGGAACACACTATTTTCCTTCCAGTGTTCCAGGCTTTGAGAATATACTATCAGTTTTGGGTCAGTCCACACTGCAACAAATCACTACTTGTATGGTCTCCAATACGTTGATACTTTCTACTGTGAATGTGAAAATATAAAGGAGGAAGGATCTTACATCAGTGTTTACTTCACAATCCATTTCACAACTTCTAGATGGTCCGCACTGTCAATAAAGGTAGTCACATTTGTTATAGTAAATTCTCACTAGGTATCATTTGGAATCCTAATGGAGATGTTAAAATGTACCTTGTATGGGCATGCTGAACTGTACCTTGTGTGATCCCTGACGACTGTCTGACACATTACTGGCCAGGATCTTAAACTTGTCCACCCACGCCTCCAAATCCAGCTTCACTCCAACCACTGAATAATTATATATCAGCACAACATACAGTCAAAGCTAAAGCCTTAAAGGGACACTCATAGATTTCTGTCAAGGTTTAAACCAGCATTTCAAAAACGTTTTGTTCTGGAAATCAGAGAGCGTGTCCCCGTCTCGCACTTGAGTCCTGACTGACACACTTCTCTACCCCTCCTTCTAAGCCAAGTGCATAGTTGCGTTTCAAATTAAAATAGTGAGCTGAGGCAGCGTTAAAGTTTTAGGGGCATATATAACACAATTGTGGAGTGCATCTTTAAATAATTACTCTACCAGGAATAATTCCATTATAAAAAAATATTTATACCACTACTAAATTACTAAAGTAAAGTCAACAATAAAAACAAAGGTAACTTATTTTCAAATGTGCAAAATGTTGTAAATGTAAACCATTTTATTATGTTTAATAGCAGGCCTAACACTTGATGTTAAAAATACATTATAATACAATAAAATGTCATTATAAAAGTCCCCATACCTGCAGGTTTAAGAAGCTTGCCTCCTAAATTAACATCAACAGCTGAAGTAACCAGGATCCCAACCGTTCCATTCTCCGTAACTACCGCATCATCCACAGCTGTTCATAGAGATAAAAAACATCCTATATGAATTTGTGAAAGCCTTTGTTTTCGACCATTTTAAGTGATAGTCACAGCCATCGAAGACACATGTCTGTGACTGTGACTGACTCACATATCCTTTGTGGGGCTCTGAACATGTAGCCTTTGTTGTCAAGGCTACGGCGGTAATAATTGGAGTTATAGGGTTCAGGATCTTCATCCCATGACTCAGCAGCTCTGTCAAATATATGAATTGGTATACTGTATACTACTTATGTAATTGCATATGGTATATATTCTAATCAGTCACGTTATAGTGCTCCCAGAACCCTGAATATTAGCTACATCTTGTTTGCTAGATGTGCAAGAAGGGCTTGCGTTCTCTCTGATTGCAATCATCGTTGTTGTTTTGGCTTAAAACCTTTTTTCTTTGTTTTGTAAACAAGCTAGAGCACTATACGGAAACTGAATAGTATCTTGAAAAAGAAGAAGAAAAGAATCAGAATGCAAATTTGGTAAATCAAACATGATTAATTCTTACGTACATGTTGGGAAAAACACGCGTCACTCCACCATCTGTAGAGGCAAATACAGCCAAGAAACCGTACCTGAGACACAAGAGCAACCAGTTAGGATTACATTTCAAAGCACTTTGTACTATGTTTTATGTACTGTATAGTATGTATTTTATCTTGGCTCACGAATTGAGGTCCTTGGTCTTCCATACTCTAGAGGCAAGCTGCCCAATGATGCCAGAATCTAAAATTAGGTTGTGAATCAGGCCTTGGTCACCTGAGGTACAAGCAAGTAAACAATGGTGACCTTCTACCACGTAAACAGTAGCACACAGAATATTTAACAAAAAGCTGAAAACACACAGTACTCACAGTCTTCAGATTCAGGTGTGATGTCCACCATTAGAGATAAGAAGTTCTCCAAGAACTGTGTGTTGTTGTCAGAGAGATGCAGGCGCTTGCAGTATTCCCTAAAATTGATATACATACAAATGAAAGCATTTATTGTTTATTTTTATATCTATGAGAAAAATGAAAGTGATAATGAGAATAAATACCTTGGAGCCAAAAACACATGTCCTGATGACTCAAAGGAGCTGGGTAGCAAGGACTGTAAATCTGCAACAGAGAACTATGTTTTTTGACCATTGCTTTATTGCAAGTTGCAATCTAGCCAATGAGCTACTCACATTGAAGCTGCAACATCACATCGCTCAAGTCAGCCTGGATGTAGTACTCATTGTAGGGAGGTAATACCAAGCCAAGACTGTAGGTGGCAGGATACCAACATGGATGCATCATGAACAAACAACCATGTATTTCAAACCAACTGAAAGTACTGTAAATAAAACCCTCCACCAAGTGTACTGCATGACCTTTAAAATACAGCATAAAACACATTGATAAGACCTGTCTGGAGCATGTATATACGATTGATTGTAGAGTGATTGTAATTACTGTAAAATCATCACACACACACCTGTAATCTGTACCATTGATAGGTGTCCAGGTATAACCTCTGTATGCCTCATCGATGTATTGCTGAAATAAATGGAAACATTTTAAAATGCTGAAGCTGAAGCCAGTTTAATCGATAATCCAGTCTCATTTTGTTCTTGGAATTATTAAAGTACTAGGCTAGGCATGTAACACGTTAATATAACAGACAAATACATTTTGTGCATTAGCTATTATAGCTAAGGATGGACAAATTGTTAAAAAGACTAAAGTCCACATCCCTAGAGTTCAAAAAAAGAATCTGTTTTCTAAATTCTCAAAATTGTCTTGTTACTCTGAAATTTGCATAGGCCAATACTTCGTATATGGGGTTCCATTTGTGCCAAAAAATTGTCAATGTTGACTGAACATGACAGACAAAATAACAGAAGTACAGTTTAAAGTTGAACTGACACAAACAATTGTTTTGTCTGTGTCAACGTCCCAAAAACGTATTTTAAATGGTTTTTCAACATTTACCAGCAAAGCTTTTACAATTTTACTTGATTAAGCAACGTGTGTACTTCTACCACTTCTGGGGTTCCATATGGGTAATGCAAGGTGAGGTGGTTTATGTGTGAACATGAAGCCAATTGAGATATATAGCAAGATGACAATGTCTACTAGGCATACAAAATAATTGCAGCAATTACAGTGGGGCATGGAATAATGTCCTTGATAATCATAAAATAGATGTCATTGTACTTTTTAAGGGTTCAAGGGACTTCAAGGACTACAGCTCCTGACCGGAGGTTGTTAGAGGACAATTTAGCATGTCACGGATATCACAAAATCATGCTTGATAACTGGTAAAAGGCCTTTATAGTTAATACAATTAAAATTATTGATTAGAAGGTAGGCCAGGCATGATTGGTATTGAAACTAAACCTTTTGTCTGGGACTATCAAATTATATAAAACAACTGCAACATTGATTAAACAATAGGTTTTAAATAGCTAGGACAAGGCCTGTGATTGAGTGTACATTTGGTGTGTTAGGCTCCTAAAATAAAAATAATGAGTTAAGTAAAAATAACTTACCTCATCGATGGACTTTACAAGTGTCTTTGTCTGCATTTCACCTGGTCTTCCATCAATCATTTGCCGACGTATCTAGAGGCACATGAAATCAGAATCAGTTTGTGTCTGCCACATGGAAGCTTATTTATGGGCTTTGTGTACCATTTGATGTAACCAACAGTAGTTGTGGTCCTATAGGCAAAAGATTAAGAAATGGTTGAAACCGAAAGCGCCTCACCTCCTCTTTATTGCTATCCTCCACCTCAGCATCCAGAAAGTCCAGTGTTACTGGCTCTGGGAGGTCATCCAACTAAGTCAAGTATAGCCAATACATGTATGTTAACATCAAACGTGTAGCATGGAATACGATTTGAAAAGAATATCTTTGTGCCATCATTGTTATGGAAAATGCAGTGTACTTTTAAATCAAGATTGCATATTTGGCACCACATTACAATAAGATTACCCTTATAAAGGTTTTATACATGATTCATAAGTGTGTTATTAATTAGGTTGTAAACACTTTATAAATTATTACAAAATGATTAGAAAGAAGTAATAACTGTTTTCATGTGGGCTCACTATATGGCAAGCTCAAGCAACTGAATAATATATATTATGTTGTTTAATTATTTTTAATATGGCCAACGTTAGATCTTCATAGCCTAAGCCTTGTCTATGCTACGTAGTCTACATTAAAAATAAAACAAAACAATAAACATAGGCTACTGTTGGCTTAACTGTAGCCTACTGTACTAGCTACAATGACGGATACCTTACTTATCAAGTTCATTAACAAAATATTAAGATTAAAATAAAAACATAGGTATAGACTCCCAATATCCCACACAGTTTTGGTGAAAACAGTTTGAGTAGGATTTGTACTAAGTTTTTCCTTAATTCTGTTTTACTAAGAAATTATCAATATTAGTAATTCATTAGTAGATGATGTGTTTTACACTTTACAATAAGGCTAGCTTTCACCAGTTAATTAGTAAAGCATTAGTAAACTGTGATGTGTTTCACACTTTACAAAAAGGCTCCTGTCACGCTATGATAAGGCAAAAACTCGGAGAAGATAGGAATTTTGTAAATTTGATGAAACCTCCAAAGTACAAACAACCAGGAACATAACGCAACAAAGAGACCCACCGGCGAGACGAGAACAAAATGTGACAGTACCCCCCCCCCCTCCCCCCCACAAGGCGCGCCTCCTGGTTGCCGCCTTCTCGCCGGTGGCAGGGGTCCAGGACAAGGTGAATGCGGCCCCTCTGGGGGACAGACTCCGGCGAAGACTGCTGCCTGGACGCAGTAGGGGGGGCGCCAGCGGAGAGCCCGGCCCTGGAACTGTAGTGGGGGACAGCGCCAGCGAACCCAGCCCTGGAACTGCAGCGGGGTACACCAGTGGGGGCAGCCTGGCCGCGGGAGACACCGGTGGGAGCTGCCTGGCCGTGGGAGACACCGGTGGGAGCTCCACAGCCGGGGCAGCCTGAGACACCGATGGACGCTCCACAGCCAGGGCAGCCTGAGACACCGGTGGACGCTCCACAGCCGGGGCAGCCTGACACACCGGTGGACGCTCCACAGCCAGGGCAGCCTGAGACACCGGTGGACGCTGCCTCAGCACGGCAGTAGAGAACACCGGCGTGGGCTGTTGCCTGGATGAAGCAGGAGATGCTGGCGAAGGCTGTGCCACCTCGGCAGCGGAGGACGCCAGCGTGGAAGTAGCAGCAGATGGTGCCGGTGAGGACCGTTGCCTGGGCACTGCAGCAGCTGGGGCGCCGGTGACTCTTGCCTGGACACGGCATCCAGAGTCCCCTGCGAGGTCTGTCTGGACCCAGCAGCAGACGGCACCGGCGAGGACTGCCGGACCTCGGCGCTGTGAGGCGATCCCTCGGCACTGGGAGGCGGCCTAGGCACCCTCTGAGGCAATACCTCAGCGCTGGGAGGCGGCCCATGCGCCCTCTGAGGCGATCCCTCAGCGCTGGGAGGCGGCCCACGCGCGCTGGGAGGCGATCCCTCGGCGTTAGGAGGCGGACAGGCAGATGGCCCCGGCAATTTCCCGAACCGCAAACAGCAGTACGGAGTACTGCACCCTCCCCTCTGGTCCTCCGCAATCGATTCGTAGAATAAATCGCATTGGTGGAGGAAGACACTGAGGGTCCCGGGTGCCCCATTAAACCAGTTTGGACAATGGGGTGCTGCTGACCAGACCGAATCTGATCAGTCTCCCCGCAGGCTGGAGCGACCAGCTCTGGAAGGAGAGGAGCGAACAGCGAGCCCTTACCCGTACAGAAAGACGCTGTTGCTGGATCCTCCCCTTTCGGTCTCGCCGGACTGCCCAGCCGAGCCTTCGTAGTCGCTATCCTGTCCTGCATCTCCCGCATCTTTGCTGCTCCATCCATATTTGTAATCCAAAAACAAAGCACTGCACTCGACTTAAAAAAAACCTTTGGGTGGGTTTTTCTGTCACGTGTCGAGTGCAAGTGCAGGCGAAAAGAAACGTAAACAAACTAAAAGAGCGTATGCTTCACGCAAATGGCTTTAACCAAAATAACACAAAATGTGTAAAGACCGACTCCTGACGTGCCCAGTGAACCACTAAGACCTTATATACCTAAAAACCACCCCATGTGAACCCATTTACACATTCCACACAGGTGCAAACAATGTCCAATCCGTGTCATCCACGGCCTCATACCAGCGAGACAGTAACAAAAGGTGACAGACGCAAGACACGCACACTTCTCCAAAGTCATTCAAGACAACCAGAACAACCCTAAAGTCCTCTTCTCAACAATTTGATTTTTTGATTAACCTTATTTTAACAAAGTCTATCAGCATGTCAACAAACCACATGTGAAGACTTTGAACTCCGCTTCAGAAGTCAAATAGACACTATTAGATCAAATATATCACCACATCAGCAGATGCACTGTAACAAAGCAGAGCCTGTATTCATATGT
>JAODUG010040611.1:0-17155 GCA_027564795.1 Aphredoderus sayanus | reverse complement strand
AGAGAGAGAGAGAGAGAGAGAGAGAGAGATAGTGAGAGAGAGAGAGAGAGAGAGAGAGAGAGAGAGAGAGAGAGAGAGAGACAGAGAGAGCGAGAGAGAGAGACAGAGAGAGAGAGCACTCCCATCCTGAAGTGAGCAAAGCAAACTTTCAAGAACGTCGCCTGGGTGCCACGCGTGGGCGGAATTCCTTATTTATTTATTTCATTTCTGTTTATCTGGCTGTCAGTAATTTATTCCAAACGCGCGGGTTTAAAATACTCCCTCTGTCTCTGCGTCTCTTCCCTGTAGATTAGAGGAGGGATTCGAGCGGCACTGTGTTTCCCCCTCTGCTGTTGTCTAACAAATATCTAAAAGTGGAGGCTGAGACAAAAAAGGGTGCGGCAGGATTTGCCGTTTGCTCGCACCTGCTCAGCACCACGAGATTGGCACGCCGCACAGAACGACCTGCCTGGCGACCTCGTGCGTGCGTGCGGCTCGTGCACACACAAGAAATGCGGGCCGTGCTCACGTGCGCGCCCACGCACTCGGCGCCCAATGCAAGTTTCATTTGCAAAGATTAAAGATTGCGGTGTGTTCCGTGTCACGGAATACACACACGCACACATGTATACACACACACATGCACACATGATGTGTACACACACAGATGAAGGCAAACACACATGGAAGAATGGGTGCTTATTTTTTTGTGGCCTGAAGGAGAGGATACAGCCTACAAGCGTGAGCGTATACACACACATGCACGCCCTCATACTGACAGCTGATGAGACAATATGTAGGACCCACCTCTGAGCAGGCTCACTTAATACATGCACGCACACACACACACACACACACAAATAAAATCTCATCATATTCAGATAGAGAAGAGAGGATTACCTGGGGCTGATTGCTGTGTGAGAACAAGCAGGAGGGGGATTGAATTCTCATTCAGATTTGTGTGTGTGTGTGTGTGTGTGTGTGTGAGAGAGAGAGAGCGAGAGAGAGAGAGAGAGAGAGAAAGAGAGAGAGAGCAAGTGTGCGTGCGCCAGCACTTCTAACCTCTATTTAACTTTCACGTTTAAACTCCAAACAGGCATAAAACATTCTGTTAGATTTGATTTGACCTATTCCGCAGCTCGGAAATAAGGATTTCCTTAGCATCCCTGTGTGCATGTATGAATGCATGTACATTACTGTATCTATACTTAACAAAAATATAAATACAACACAGGTTTATTTCTCACAAAGTGTGTTCACATATTTATTACAAATCAGCGAACACTTAGATAACAAAAATAATCCATCCACCTAACAGGTGTGGCATGATTAAGATGCTGACTAAACAGCATGACAATTGCTCAGGTGTGCCTTGCTCTGGTCACAATAAATGGCCACTCTACAATGTTCAGTTTTATTTTTTTGCCTAATAAATGTCATTTATTTCACACAGGGCTACAGATGGTAGTCATAGTAAAGTCAGTTAGTATGACCACCACATGATCAACAGCCTCTTCAATGGCTATTGTTGAAAGTTGCTAGATGTTGGTCAGGAATTGGAACACACCGTTATGTCTGCCAATACCATGTTATGTTTGCCAATATCATAACCCCACTGCCACCGGGGGGCACTGTTCACAGTCTCCATAACACCTTGCATATATACCACTTGCCTGGCACTGTGTAAACCAGGGATTCACAGTGCATTGTGCACACTTATCAATCACTTACTATAGCAATAAGGTGAATTTATATTAATTAAAGTCACTATGTGTGTGTGTGTGTGTACCACCCAGCACTCACAATGTTCATGAGCGTGAGCAGGTACTTCTGGACATGCTCCTTGCCATGGAACTGCACCACGGAGTCATCGACGCCCAGCAGCACCTCGATGTTGTAGGCCCTCTCCGGGCTCTGCCTGCGGACACGGCCTGCACGCGTCTGGTTGATGCTCTGCTCCACGCCGCGGTACAGAGACTCCAGATCCATCAGCCCGCCCAGCTCTGCACCTAGAACACACCACAACACAACACACGCGCAGATGAGACTGGTAGGTACTGTAGGTAAGAGCAGGTATGGTTCTGTATTTATAATATTTGTTGTTTGCTTCTGGGGGAAAAAACATATTTGTAAATTATTCATATTGTACCTGTTTTATCCCTGCTGATAACTGCTATGTGTGGTGTGTGTGTTTGTGTGTGTGTGTGTGTGTGTGTGTGTGTGTGTGTGTATATGTATGTAAACATTAATTAATTAATTAATATAATTTTATTTATTTCAAATTCTGCAAATTATTCTTATTTTCATTGTAAAGTGTTCAGTTGATTTTGCTGCTGTCTAGGCCAAATATTTGTATTTGTAAAAATACTTTTTTCAATTTTTTTGTAAAATAGATGTTTGATCTCAGTTGAATGGTTAAATAAAGGTTATAATTTATCCACTATACTGTATTCAGTAACCTTTTTACAGAAATATTTGTAAAAAAAAAATAGGGTATCAGAATATTACATGTTTTGTGAATTGTTGATAACTACGTAAAACATGTAATAGGTATAATATTTTCTATATTTAGTACAGTAACACACATGTTTACAAGCTAAGAAAACTGTCAGCTAAGCTAACAAGCTTCTGCCATAGAGCATTGGCAGCTTGTTGGAGCAGACTGACAACTTTAACGCAATATAAAAGGTTTACTTGACATGTTCCCATTACCATATGCTACACCTGTTGGGCATGTGACGAGCAAACCAGATGATGGTTCATCAACCACTAAGTTACTTTTGTGGTCTGAACATCTATAGTGCATTGCACTGGCATTCATTGTATACTTGATTTAATGATGGACCATCAGCTTTGATGCAAATATATCTATCTATCAAATATCTATGCAAATACATATCATCACAAATAAAGTAGTCAACAATTTAACACATGAACTTGGCAAGTACACTTTTTGCTTGTGTTTTTATAGACATAAATGCTTGAGTGCGTGTCTCGTCCATCCACGAGAACATGTGTAGAGTATTTGAGCACTCTGTGGCTTCTGTTTGCCTGCCAAGACACCAGTTGACAGAACCTGTGTGTGTGTGTGTGTTTGTGTGTGTGTCGTGTAGCTCTTGCTAACAGTGTGGGCAATCCTTTCACAGATCCTGCTCCTAATCAAGAAAATATTTCTACTCCCATATGAATAAGAGCAGCAGATGGTGCTTGCTAAACACATGGATTAAGACGGCTCTCTCATATAGGGGCTGCCCCCCAATTCCCCCCTTGGCTTGTTTACTGGTGGAAAACATATAAAATATATCCATCACAAATCATTTTATTTTGTATTATTTTCTGACTGAAAATGGGGGTCAGATGCAATAGAGGTGCCACAAGATTTCATGTTTGTCAGAAACATATATATATATATATATATATATATATATATATATTATTATAAATATATTGTTTAAATATGCATTTTAATGGTTTACATGTTATTATTTTATACTATTTTTTCAATTTATGGAATTAATTTGTGACCTATGAACTGGGTGTGGGTGCTATGGTATTATAGAAAGCATAAATAGTTTCAGTATTACCAATCATTTCATGATAAATTGGTATGTTATTATGGCATTTCAGAGACATGCCAAACATTTGATCAATTGTAGCCCTGGTGTTTATATTAGCAAGTCAGCAAATAAAATATTTCAAAAATAAAAACGAAAGAGAAAATATAAACAGGAAACCATCTAGTACAGTATGATATAAATCTTTGTCTCCTTAGGCCAAGCTAATGCTTCCTTCCTTTTTCCTTTCTGCCTCATCCCTCTTTCCTTCTCTCATCCTCCTGGTATGCAGACACAGTAGCCTATGGCCTCGCCTGCATGGCAGTGTTAGAAGGCCAAATCACACAGGCTTAAACACAAGTTCTCCATTCAATACACATCTAAGGATGACGAAGCCAGTCTCCACAGCCCCTGTTGAGAACGTGTTTGCCTGTGTTTTCTTGTGTGCATGTGTGTGAGTGCGTGTGTATGTGTGTGTGCGTGGGCAGGCGGAAGGTTGTGTGTGCAGAAAAAAGTGTACGTACCACTTGTGGACAAACAAAGTCTAATAGGACTATAAATCACAGATTCTACAGGGCCCTCTATTTAGTGGAAGCATGGGTGCGAGGTGAGGGTGTAACTATAACAGGCTGGGTTTAGCTATAGAGCTGTATATAGAGGTACGTTGGCCTAACACACAGCATGAGGAACAGTTGGGAGTCCCACTGTTTTGACACATACACTCTGACTTAGAGAGTAAGTGTGTTGGCGTGCTGGGAGAAGGAAAAAGAACAAGATGCAAGGAGAAGGAGAGAGACGGGGGGAGATAGAGAGAGAAAGATATCTGCCACCTTTTCTCCCAATCAGCACGGGGCATCCTTCCTTCCTTCCCTCTTCCCTCTTATGCAATGTTTCCAAGGCAACGGGCTCATGGGTAAAACAATGCGCCGCCGCGCGGCTAATATTGGATCCTGAGTCGCAAGGTGAGTGGATTTGGAAGTCAGAATATCATTCCATACCTTCACAATATCCCAGTGAATGACAGAATCTGGCCGAGCACAGACACAGTAAGCACTGTAAGGTTTTCATTTCCAAAAAACTCTTTCCTTATTGGTTTAAACAGTCTCCCTTATGCGGAATGGAGGACAAGGAATGTGGGTGGCATCCATGACAAGCCCTTTGCCTGTTTGTGACCACAACTGACTTGAACTAGCCTGAAATCATAACCACAATAAGACCAATCCAGATATATTTTAACCTCTGCCAATGCAATGTTGACACTAAACACTGTGCCATCTACGTTCCTTGAAAACTGCAAAATGAAGGCATAGTGCGTTATTATTAATATTATTTAATGGACAGTATGGCTGTGCATGGGCAGAGGAAATGCTAAGTTACTCAAGATAAGATTGAGACATGCTGAGGCCAGGTGCCCGAGGCCTTCTGAAATCTTGTCGCCCTTGGTTAAGCTGATGGAACGAACGCTCCTCCCACTATAGCTGCCTTGTTTTGTTGTGTTCAGAGGAAGATTATGCCAGAGAGAAACAGAATTAAGTGGCGTGATGGATGAGAGGAACAGCAACCTTGGGCATTGTGAGTTCTGCTTCAGGCTCCTGCGATGACGGAGAATAACACTGTCTCATAGAGAAATGATTCTCATTTGAAGATGAGGTTTTGCGGGACTTCCACACCTCGCTTGCAACCGATACACAGTGCGCGGAAAGACAAGCAAACTGACCATTTTTGTATTGTATTTCCAGCCTGGCCATTTTGTCACTACCTTCTCACAGCCATGAAAGTGTTCCGCGCATGAAAGACACGTCGAATGCGTTTATTCGTATGTGCTCGAGCTGTTTAGACAAACAAAAGCGTCCCATGACAATGCGACCACATAAATCCCCCCAAAAGACAATGTTTGGGTGAACATTGAAAATGAGGTGAATAACCATGCTGACAATTCCTTATACCCATACCTCTGTCTGTCTGTATGTCTCTCTTTCAGTCTCTCTCTCTCTCTCACACACACACACACACACACCCTCTGCATTTTTGTTCAGGTGTAGCTTCAGAGCACGTCCATATTAGGAAACAAAGGTGCTTTGTCTATCAGCCATTGTGAAATGTCAAGAATGCCTGGTCGCCCACAGCATGGAATGAGGAGACGGTCAAGAGAGGAAGGGTGGAGAGAGAGAGAGAGAGAGAGAGAGAGAGATGGAGAGAGAAGGATGGACGGCAAGAGAAAGAGAGAGAGAGAGAGAGAGAGAGAGAGAGAGAGAGAGAGAGCGAGAGAGAGAGGCGGGGATGATCAGGTCATGTCCTGTCCCAATGCTAAGCAGTCTTAGCTAGCAGGCTCTGCAGATGGGGTGTGTCAGGCTGCGATGCTTTGCATTCTGGGCCACTACTGTATATTGAGTGCCTTTGACCTTATGTTTTAAACTCTAGCTCGCTTCTGGGTACCCTGCATGTGTGTGTGTGTGTGTGTGTGTGTGTGCATGTGTGTGTGCATGTGTGTGTGTGCGTGTGTGCGTGCGAGTGTCTTTTGCAATTCAGGTTGTGTGTTCATATCAATGTGTGCCTGATAATTAACTGTACATAGCCTAGTGCATGTTGATATACTGTACAGTATGTAATACAGCAGAGCAATGTAGAAAACACATGCAAAGTAGTGACTGAAATGTGTTACTGTATGTCTATCTTTACTGTCCACACTGTTTTGTCTGCCTGAGTGTTATTCTGTTGACAAATATTAAGTATTTCATTGTTTTAAACTGGACCTGTTGTCAAATAGATTAACAACAGCTGAACCTGATTTAGAATCTGTCAATATACAGAACTGCTTTGCTGTATGTCAGTGTGAAATAGACTGACATAGCATTGTTCATGCTACTTGGTCATTTTCATCACTGTAAAATAAGCCTGTTTTATTGTTTTGTTTATTGGTTTTGTTATTGTTTGTGTTTTACTGTATATTCTTTTTGAGGCAGTTCATGAAAATTATAAAGGACCTATCGAGACCTTTATTACATGTATACAACATTATTGCACATCTGCTTGCCAACATAACGGTATAAATGAAAACTGACTTAATACGATAGGTTAGATATTGTATGAATAATTAAGGTATGGTGCCAATTTATACATGTGAAAATATATCAGTCGCAACAGAAGTTCAAGACTATCTATATAGAAACCTGAACACACACACACACACACACACACACACACTCACACACACACAGACTAATTTGCTTATAGACTCGCACCTTGGTCACATAGCTCAAGGCATGGACTCTCTGTCTCCTTGGAGACAGCTTTATGGGTTGTCAAGGTGATGAGTTGTGCGGACAGTGGGTCGTTAAAGCCGTTGATAGCATCTGGACGTACACCAATCGTGGCGTGTTGTCTCATCGCGTCTTCACACCGAATGCTCATTAAAACTAAGCTGTAAGGTGTATATAGTACTGTTGCGAAACTCGCTAACCATAAACCTATTGCCGTTAATTATTTAGGGTAGAAATTATCTATCTAATTTTACATCAACTAATTTCCCACAAGGCAATAATAATTATTCAAACATCAAGCATTGAACTTTTATGTATAACTGCTTGGGGTTGTAGTACTGGTAATATTTTTAGTTTAACAACCACAAATTTTGTAATGCTGACAAGATCAGTTTTAAGCAGCTGTCTCTGCTACATTTGAATACCTATATTGAAGGACCATATGCGATCCATATAATACGAGCTGAAATCCTCCAACTGCTTTCGGGAACTGTGATGAGGAGCATTCTCAATACGGAGTGAACTTTCCTTTTTAATCAGCATCCAGGAGGACCACCTAACCTCGCCACAGCACACCGTCTCTGTGTGGATTTTCTGGCAGTTAGGGAGACAAGACAACCTTTAGCGCGCCCCTCTTACATAACTGTCTGTCTGTCAGGGAGAAATAAGGCTGTTGGCCGGCGGGGCAGGGTGTTGTGAAGCATACTGATTCCTCTCATCCTGTTCTAGCCTAGCTTAACCATGGGTCAGCTATGACCAGAATACATAAAGCGCTAACCATACATTCAGAACATAAAGTCTCCAAAGGAAATTAGTCTCAACAACAAAACTCTCATTCAGCCACTCTCTATCTCGCACTGTAACAGATTAACACGGAGGCTATTGTGAATAGTGAAAATCTTCACAATTCATGCTGCGATGATTCGAGAGGCTCATCCGTGTCACATCAGTAATCAGAGCAGAGAACAGCCTCTCTTGCAAGATTGCTTAAGTTAAAGTCCTTGCTCCTGACAAAACAACACACACTCACACTGAAATCAGACTAATCCAATCATCACCACTGACGTAATATTAATCACAAAAGATCTTTGGCTTGTCCCCAACCAACTCTGTGCACTGTAAATGGATATGGGAGACCTCACTGTAAACTGCAGAGCCGTAGTGTCCAATAAGACAGTAAATCCAGGCTGATACAGAGCTTATTAGAGGTCTTATCCAGTCTGAAACTAGCCTGTCTGTCTGGCTGCATGTCCGTCGTTCTGTATGCCTACCAATATCGTGTTCTAGAAGCCACTTTCATAAAGGTTGTTTATGAAATAAAGAGGGGGAAAAAGTACTGAGCAAACATTTCCAGCCAGTACAAGAAGAAACGTCTACATCAGAATGCAGATGATCCCAGAATATACGTCTGCACAATTGTACATAAAAATGTGTTTAGCAGCACTTGCACATATTGTAGTGTACAGAAAACACATAGGGTGCACAAACGACACATCCTACAACCTCCTTTCCTCATCGTTGTTTGACCAATCTACCTATTAGAAGTTACTCTTCTCCACTTGTAATGCAAGATGACCGCACAAGCGGCCATCAGTGTTGTTGACCTTGTATGACCTACGGTTCATTCATAACCCCTCTCTTCCCTTCCCCTTGTCGCTCCTGTCCCCATGTCTCCTTCCCTTGGCCGTAGCCCCCGGCCTTGTCCCGTCTTGTCCTGTCCTGGCTGTGAAGTACTCCAAGAGCTGCCAACCCCTGGCCACCAGAGACAGTCAGCCCCATAGTTATTAGGACAGGCCGGCCAAGCCAACATCTGTCAAGCTCTGTGGAGATGCAGGGCAGCAAGGAGAGAAGAGGACAGAGGAGAGGGATGGGGGTGGATGAGGAGGCAGAAGGAACAGGACAAGTGACAGTGAGGGGAAAGAGAGCGTGGGAGAAAGAATAAAAGGAGGGGTGTAATGGGAAAAGGGTTTCCAATAATATTCTAGAAAGACTAGTACAGTCTTATACTAAGGTTTCTTCTGTTAATTCCTAACTTGGATTTATATTTTAGTTTCCCGTGACTGAGAAATATACAAATAAGCCTAATGTGGTAGTGTGGAAGATTACTGTCATTTCACAATATCAGAAATATTGTAAAACCTCCTGTTTTAGACATTTTCTGTAATTCTTGGTATTAAGAGAACTTCAAAATGTAGTAATTATTATATAACAGTATAAATATGTTTATATATCCAGAAATATACTTGTTTTGTCTTTCTTCCAACACATTGTGACGTGAATTAGGTGAATTAGTGAATAAACGTTATCATTTATTAATTAAACTGAAATGAAATAAATGCGATATTTTGATGGTTATTTTTCTTTGAAATGTAGACATTTCCATGTAGTTTTCCACACACTTCACACAAACAGGTGGTTGTAAACCTCACTATAGTACTTACTGGAGGCATCTATGAATGTTTAGGCATACAGATAGAGTTGTAGCTGTCTTGCCGACACTTTCTGCGTGTCTCGCTGTGTTCCCTCCATCAGTATTCATTTTCACACCCCTCTGACTAGCGCGATCAAAGAGCAGTGTATGCAGCTGGTTGACTTGACGAAGCAACAGAAGACAGATCAGTAATTGTCCCACAGGCACAGGGAGGGAAAGGCAGCCAGAGCAAACAAGTGCTAACACAACAGGCCGTTTACATTAGGACAGGTCTAACTTCTTCTGCTCTATGCCGATGGTGCGACCATATGGATCTGGCAAGCACCTCAGTGTGTGTGCCTTTACAATTCGGGGGTGGGGCTTCAGGACAGAAGTGCTAACAGGTGTCAGTCAAAGTTGTTATCAGGCGTGGGTTCGCCAACAACAAATCAGAACTGGAAGCTTCCTGCTGCCCCCCCTTCCTGCAGACCTCCTGCTCTGCTTAGTTCCTCCCTCAATGCCTTCTTCTTTCCTCAGGTATCCTCCTTTTGTCTCCTCTCCTCATTTCTTCTCCTTCCTCTGTTTCATTAATTTCCACTTCTTTTCATTAAATGTGCCTCTGGAAGCGCCTTCAAAAGGTTAGATAGCTAGAGATAAAGGAAGAGAGGGGGGCGGGGAGAGAGCAAGGGAGAAAGCCTATCTAAAAGGTGTGAGACAATATGTATGCAAATGTTCTCGCCAAGTGGCTCACCAATCCAAGGCAGAACTTGAGGGAGTCTGCCAGAGGGAGGCAGAGATGAGGATTTATCATCCAATATCATCTCATCAACGATGATAAAGATAAACACAAGAACCAGACTCTGACATACAGTACTTCTATACAAACCTCAGCTACCTATACAACACAGCATACAGGCAGTGCACTCTACTGTCTGAGAAAAATACAAATAAAATAATAAAAAAAAAAAACAATAAGCTGTTAATAAGTGGATGAATACTCAAACTAAAACAAAAGTGTTTTGCTTTTTAGAAACTGTCATGCTCATACTCAGAAAAATTATCACAACTCTGTCTGCAAACACACACTCTATGTGGCACTCAAGCCAGAAGGCGGAGAATTAATAAGACACTACAGTATATCAGTGTTACAAAATTGGCTGTGTTTCATAACAATTATCAATTAGAAACAATTAAAAGAGCCATTCATCATCCTCCCCGAGCCAGCGCTGAGCACAGAGCAGTGCCAAGAGGGAGGCTGGTAAAAGTGTAATCCAAACCGTAATTAGACAGAGGCTCCTATACAGAGAACCAAGGTATGTTCAAATAGACCCATTAATGCTTTCCTCTGGTCAAACAAACACTAAAGCAGCAGCAAGTGTACGGGCCAAGGGAGAAAAGTCATTTGAAAGTCACCAAGTGAAGGAACTGCTGTATGCAAGGTTTCAGGCAGACACTGGAAGCTACCATGCGGTTCGGCACAAACGTTGTCAAGGAGCTTTCTCTACCACTGTACACGATGACAGTAAGATTGGCAGCAACGAATAATCAAGATCTGTATCCAAACCGCTCTGCCCTCCCACTCCACAACCCACCAGCAGCACCGTTTACAGTCCAACACACTGACTGGAGATAACTGGACAGAAGTAAACGACACAAGCATATCTTCACACCCACCAGGTTTCAAAAAACGAAAAGAAAGAAAAGAAAAAGCGATATGTAGAAAAACGAAAGATTAAAGATTATAATCGACTATCTAAATGTTGACATCACTTCCAAAAGGGATGCAAGGGAAAAGCACATCCTGGGACATATAGTGCACTGTGTTCGGTATCTACAACGCCAACCTGCCCAGCGCAGCACCCCAGAGGCAGACCTGATGGGCACAGGAAGATGCTTGGCAACCCGTCCGTATGGCTAATCGATGCAGCGGTAACCCTACACTCCCCTGAGGAGGGCGAGGGAGCTATACACCGTGGCCTCCCCTGTCTCTGTGGGCTGATGAAGCTTCCAGGTAATTACATCACAGCGCACACAGACAGATGGCCAATATGGAACCACCACTGGATCCCCGTCACAGTGTCATGGGCCTAGTTTGCATACGTACAGTCACGCGTCTTCCATCAGTCTAATGTACAACTATGCTATGTAATTTATCAGACAATACTTGAAACATTTTCCCCAAATCCCCTTCGGCTAACTTTAATACAACTGTTAAGCATGACATGTTTTGCTACCAACAATACTCAGGCATCTCAACCGATTTCACTATGCATTATGTTACAATCACCATGTTAATGTTGTGAAACGGAGCATATCGAATGGCTTGGCATAATCTGAAAGCAACTTGTTGGCAGCTGCACAGCGACTGATTCTACAAGGTGAGACAGGCCGCTGCCCCCCCCCCTATTTGATTTAATAAAAGAAAGGTTATTATATCGGAATATAGTCCCTGTTCTTCGAATCTAGGTGCTGGCACTAAGACCTGTCTTATTCTTCTCGCCTTATAGAGCAAATCGTTCTCACTAATCCCTAACAGAGTATGACAAAAATATATATTTTTAATACATTCTTACATTACCCTTTCATTTTTTTACATGATAGGCCTATCCCATGATATCATCATTATTATTGTTGTGTGTGTCCACGTGCACTGTGCTGTCTGGAATAGCAGATGTGGACAGAGGGATTGCATTCCCCTATAGTGTTCATTAGAGAAGTTCACATGCACACACACACAGGAAGTTCCTAGGCCCTTCCTATCCAGTGTGATGTAATCAGATACCTCCGCTGTTCCCCATTTCAGCCTCCACTCAGGGAAAACCAGAGAAAAACAGAGAGGAGGAGAGAGGAAGCAAGAGAGGGGACAGTGGACAAATCAGATGTCTCTGTTTCTCCAACCACTCTGTTTAAGGCAGTAATATATCTCTCAATCCTATTGTAATAGAGTAGGTCTCACTACACTGCCTGAGGAAATTGCCTTATAGTCCCTCAGACCCCTTGCTATATGTGGAACCGACACACACACTCGCACACACACGTACAAGGAGACACACACAGACACATATACATACACAAGGGCTCTCATGGCGATGGCCCCAATGACACTGGTTAAATATTAATGACCTGATTCTCTCTCATTAATAATAGCTGCTGCGCTGATTGTTCTGTGAATACTGCTGTACGCGCGTGTGTGTGTGTGTGCATGTGACTGTATAGTATGCGCATATACTGCACGCACTGCTCCCACCTACGATATGTTACTAGTAAGCAATTGTTCTGTCAGTCATTGAAACGTTACACACAGTTGTATTCCAAATAGAATATACCGCATTGTATTGGGGAGAAATTAAAGCTGGTCAAATCTTTTTTGGCTTAATTTTCATGTTTATATTTACAATTGTTTGTACACTATAACATACAATCTCAGTATGCAGCTATTGGTCATTTCTACCCTTTTTGTTTGTTGACTGTATTTGTTTCCTTCTTCAGCAGTGAGCACTGAAATGGAGCTACAAAAATGCCTACCACTATCCGCTGGTCCTGATTGGTCATTACAGTGCATTTTATCATTTCCATGGATGTTAGTTAGTTAGTTAGTTAGTTAATGGGATCAATGAAATTAGAATTTCGTTTGAAATTAAAATCTTTGAATGAATGGCTGACTGCAGTTTAAATGATATCCAAATGCACACACCTGCTGTATGACTGTGATCATTTTGGTCGCCATAATTGTGATATGAAATGTTTAATCTCTAGTAGTAAAGCATACTAATATGAATAACAGTTTCTGTTGATGGGAATTGATACAGAGGGTGGAAGAGTGGAGTGTGTTGAGGGGTGCTGTTTGTCCTTTAGCAGTGATGAGTCAGCATACGCGAATAACAAATGCAAACTTGCAGAATGAAGAAGTTTGCTGCCAAAATTAGACAGCCACCACTTCTCTAACGCAATCCTATTGTCTCAGGAGGTTGTCAGGTGAAATCTTCAATAAAGCCTTACGATGTCCATTTCTGACCAGATTATTTTCCATCGTCTGTGTTTGAGATCTGTGTGTGTGTGTGTGTGTGTGTGTGTAGTGCATGTACGTGCGCATTTCCGTGATGAATTACACTGCACTGTGTTGAGACAGGGGAAGGAAGAAAGCATTGGAGAAAAAGAGGGAGAGAGCTAAACCCAGATGGGGAACAGAGAGTAGGAAAGAGGGATGGAGAGAGGGAGATGTAATCAGTGTTTCTCGCGATTGTAAAATGGTTTCAGGGTCATTGAACACCTCAATGAAAATAAGTTGTGTTCCCCAATTTGTTAACACACACACAAAAAAAACACAATGATATTTAGTATAATCCCACAGTCTGAGTATACATTACTAATATTATTACCCTCTCCACCCACACCCTGCCTTTGCCCCCCCCACACACACACACACACACGCCCCTCCCTAGCTCCCCCCCCAGCCTGGCCATGATGGCCGGGCATGATGGAAATCATCTTATTAGGGCTAGTCTAATGGTGACTCTTGATTCCAAGGCTGCTCCTCACTTTAATTGGCCGACTCTTATTAATATTTCATTCATTTTGAAGCAACGCGTCACCTTTCACTTTGCTTAAGTCGGTGGATGGCTGGCTGCTTCCTTCCCACCCATGTGACAGATGTAACAGGGTAAAGGACATTGTGAGCTGCCATTACAGCTGGGTGTTTCACTTGTGTAGCATCCTTAACATCTAACATCAAGCAGCTTTACAATGTGAGCAAACCTGATTCAGTCTAGAATAGCTATTTGGAAGGTGCGAGGTACCTGTATAAGTCAAATAAGTACAGCGCTGTAAATTGTTCTCGGAACGTTCTTGGAATAGAACATGGCGAAAAATGAATGCACTTTTGGATTGCATTGTTATGTTGCTGTCATGTTATGTCAAGCAATGGCAGCAAGCCACCAACAGGTTGGTGGGACACACTGGTCAGAGCCTACCCAGCTTGGTTGGTGGACTGAGGAGTCACACACAATCACGCACGCACACACAGACACATACACACACCTGGCTGCCCCGAGGCTACCTCCAGGACAGAATGGGTCAGGAAGTACAACAACAGGCAGGAAGCCAAAGAAGGCACAGAAAAGGTGGAGGGAGGTGAAGGACGAAAAGCAAGGAAGAGAAGCAGCGGCTAGAGGGGAAGAGGAGAAATAAGCAATGTTCAAAATACACATTATTAAGGCTAACAAAATAATAAAATTACCCAAAATTATATATATATATATATACACACACACACACACACACACACACACCGGACAGGTGGCAGTTGGTGGTATTTGGGCGCAACATTGACGCAGTTGTAAAAGGGTTGGATTAATAAACAAATAATCAGAATGAGGGGGTTGGGGGTTTTTCAATTACAGCCAATGAAATCATCTCCTCTCATTCCCTTTCAAGCAGTGTGCTCTCTGTCAAGGCAAACTGCCAATTTTGCAATGAATGGTGAAGGTCTCACAAGTGTGGCACCTCTAATAAACCACCAAGGTTAAGGATGGTAGTCATTAGTTAAATTATTCACGACATAGGCCATAACATACACAGAAGTGGCGTGTGTGATTTTGGATTCATACTGTATGTCTGTGCTGATTGTGCCGTCACCTAAAGCTCATAAACGACCACACAACGCCTGCAGTAAGACATGGTCTGAAGGCGGAGAGGCTAGCAGCAATATTAGGTTTTATTTGACACCAACCCTGCACTGCGCCACCTGATTTGGACTCTATTGCCCCCAACAGCCATTTCGGCTCAAGCGATGTGATGCCAGGAATGTGCCCACTAAAAGTGTGACTACAAAACTAGAGCACACTGGGCCTATGCTGATTTTCATATAATGACTCCTTTAAGTAACAGTTACAATGAAAGTACACATATAGTATACTTATATTATGGTTATATACACAGTACAGGCCAAACGTTTGGACATACCTTCTCATTCACTTGAATGGGAGGGAAGGTGTGTCCAAACTTTTGGCCTGTACTGTATATGTATTTAATAATGTAGTTAGTTGAATAGTTTAGTTAGTTTGTCAGGTAATTTGTTAAGATTTAGGTTTTACAAAACCTACATACAATATGTGAATGCCTCCCATTTTGAGCCGCGTGTGTGCATAATATCTTATTGTATTATATTAAGTGTTTTGCCACATACACAGTTACGGGTAACAAATGGTGTGTGTGCTTGCTTGTTTATTGTAGCTTTCTTGAAAATAACTCCAGGACTTCAGGGAAATGATTAGGTGTTCCTATTAACAGTTGGCTGTGGGGATTCTAATGGCACAGAGTAGAGCTAGATAACAGAGGAAGGAATACAATATGACAGTTTGATCCTCCAGCCAGCCATGGAGACTCGGTTTGTTGTGAATGGTGTGCGTGTTTGTGGGTGACTCATGGTAGCTGCTGTGGCCTTTTCGACCCTGTCACCTGTCATCTGCTGGCTCGCCTCTGCACCGCTGCGTCTCAATCTCCCGACATAATACTGCAAACACACACACACACACACACACACACAGGCAGCCTGCGGAGCATGACCGCTTCGCATGCAGCATACACAAACACTCTGACACACGCCAGTGCACGTGGACACACGGTGTCCCCACGGTGTCCCCACGGTGAGTGTTCCCTGATTAAGGAGATGGCTTGTTCTCTTCTTCGGGGCCTCGGCCAATCAGGCGTGAGGACACAAATCTCTCCCTGCTGGCGATGCTGAAGGCCACCGGCCACTATTTATTGGCAATCTCTGTCCTAACTACCCAGACAGAGTGAGCAACACGCCTGCCACTAGCACACACGCACACACACACACACACCATGCTGCTGTTTGCCTGTGTATGTGGGTAATACATGATACCACAGGAAATAGATGCATGTCCGTGTAATGGTGTGATACGGTGCGATGTGCAAACAATCACACATGCACATATGCATCAACTAGAACACACACAACTTAAACAAAGGGATGCCCTATTTTAAGATGTGTGAAAAGGCAATTATAGTTTTCAGTGTGTTAGGCTATATTTTCTTATTTTTATAATCCATTTAATGCATCTTATTTGTGTGTACATTTTCAGACTGTGTTGCATTTCAACCAGTTTCAATGTTCTTTTTTTACAAGTCTTCCTTTCAAACAACTTTCACTTTGTTTATAAGAAAATGCCCTTTCATGTTTCTGACACCTAATTCAGTCATAATGTAGGTTTACTATAATGACCTTGATGTATGATACTTACATTTAAGCTGTGATTAGGGTAGATTAGAATAGCTTGATTACTAAAGTAATGTGTTCTTATCTCTGGGGAATCATTCCTTTATGTTTGCCCACATTTGTGTATTTAATTAGCAGATTTTAATGGGGTTTGATAGTGTAACAGCTCAGCTAAACATTGGTAATTGCTGTATTTATCTATTTTCACGATGGAAAATAACCGCTGTGGAGTGATTGCGGCAGCGTGGGTGGGGCCATCAAAGCAGCCCCCGCTTCTTTTTCACACAGGTTCCATGACAAGGCATCTGTGACAGCTTTGCTTTCCCAGGTGGATATTTTAACATGACTTCTGTTTATGCAGTGTCTTTTTCCAATGGTCTCAACATCTTGTTAACAGCTAAACCGCAGATAAATGTGCATGAGCCCCATTCCCCAGCAATAACTTGAAAGAGCATTGATCAAGAGCAACTTCTCTCATATCCCTTGTCCTTTTTTAGTTCCTCTCCTCTGACCTATTATTTTTTATTTTTTTATATCCAACTCCATAATATTACAGAAATGGAATCATTGTCAAATTAACCCGGGTTCCTCTCCAAAAGAATCAAGCGTAGAAATACAGAACCCAAACAAATCCATCACAAATGCCCAGCATTGTTGTACTCATGGTAAACATTCCACAATTTACAGTAGCCTACTGCGTCTATATACTATATAT
>JAODUG010040601.1:10000-17155 GCA_027564795.1 Aphredoderus sayanus | reverse complement strand
CACAAATCATACACAATCAGATGGCGCCGCCGTGTGGCTAAATACTATATTACGAGTACATTACGAGGGTTAAGACATAGCTACTCAGCATAGTCAGAGACAGGGTTTTTTTCTCATCCTAAAATTCCGTCACTCAACATATTTCATTATAACAAAATCCTCTACCTATTTCATGAAGCATCTAAGGTTATGTACGGCCATTTCTATAAACAGTACATCCATTGGCCAAATGCAGTGTTGAAGATATCACATACTGTATAATCCGGCAAGTTTTATTCATAGTCCATCCTTACTGCCTACATTACAGCAACATAATGACACATTACTGTATCGGAGAAACTATTTACAGACAATTTATTTCCATGGATGTAGAGATAAAGGTCAAACCAATTATCATTGCTTCGGTCGTTAACTTTTCGAGTGTTAAACTTGGCAAGTAAAGTTTTTACATTAATTTCCCCAATTATCTTGCATTTTACTGCAAGTGTGCTTGATTTATAGTCCTGGGTTCCACTTCCAAATCATAATCATTGCAGAATCACACATAAGGAGCCACACACATGGTTGAGCAGACACAGGAATTCAAGCGACTGAGCGCGTGCACACACACACACACACACACACACACACGCACACACACACACACACACACACACACATTTATTGAGTTACACTAATTAATTAGTTAACACATTTTGTCAAAACAAATTTGATTAAATGTTTTTCATCAGAAGGAAGATGGGAAAATTTTTCCCATAAGGACAAAAATGTATTGTACTGTATGGTCTCTAATCTGTAATACACTAAAAGTAGAGTGGATCTGTGTAGGAGCCCTCCATGTCAAGGGGCAGGACACAGGCTTTTACCAACCTGAGAGAGAGTTAATCCCTAACGGGAAAGCCATTGGAAAAGCAGGAAGCAATTCATTCCTCTAATAGACTTTGTGTGGTTCATCCTCCCATTTAATCTCGCTTCTAACAGATTGCAATCGCCATAATGAAAAAGACACAGGGAGGCTAAAAAGAAAATATAGTACACACACACACACACACACACACACACACATCTAGATGTGCAGAGACCACACATAATAATAGCATACATCTCTAGATAACTCCCGTAGTGATGGCTATTGAGCTGACAAGAAATTCCAGTCATATAACAACTGCAATCAACAAATAAATAGCACTGTCGACTCCTATTTCGATCAAATCACAATGCTGAGAAAATAACCCACAATAACAATGGATCTGATGCCTATGGACAAAAGAGGTTTTAAACTATTTAATGGGTCTGCATGACATCTTTGGTAATTTGTTTCGTATGTTTTTAAATGTTTACAGTGAAAACAAACAACTTGTGTTGCTTGTGTTTTCCAACTTCAACAAATCAAACTTACAGCAGACTTTTACCATACTGCATGTGTATGAACATAAGTGAACACATAAGTTAATGAACACTTTGAATGTTAGGTATCCTGAACATCCTGATCAGACTGCTCACAGATTTGTTCCATTGCATTTCAGCCATACAGGAAAACGTCATTCAACGTGGTTTGTCAAAGAGGTGGTGCCAAGACAAACCGTTCACTCAAAAGTTGATTGGCCCAGACCACCTTATTCAACAACAACCTGACCAACTAATCAGAATGCGAAAAAAAAAGATTGGCAGTGATTTTAAATGCTAGCATGTTGGACCACCTTCTTCCAATCAGAACCATAATCAGGTGGGGGATGATTTTACAAGCACAGGCACTTAACTGCTGTCAGCACAACTGAACATCCCACCTGTATGCTGATCCTGCGAAAGGCTATGTAACTGGTTTTCATGTGAGAGTTCCCAGATTAATCACAACACAATTTGATGAAACCTCACATATTCACATATTCAGCAGGCTAATACCTGAGCAGAATTTGTGTTTTCCCTCATTTCAGAGAATGCATTTTGTTTGGATACAAAGCACTGGACTGGACAGAAGCACCCACACCTATTGAGTCCCCATTGTGTGTCTGTGTGGTACCACAGACCCAATATTGTATAGCTCTTACCCCAGTGGCCAAACACTACACACACTTATGGAATAATATGGAAAGAATGTGTGTGTCCTGAATGTTATATATAGACCACCATGAATGCAAGCACACACTCTCACACACTTAGCCTAGCAACTCTTTAGAGTCCCCTGCCAACTGTTCAAGTATTCTAGCACTTATTTGCACAACAAATAAAAGACAGATTCTCAAGAACAGCAAAGGGCAAAAGGGAAACAAAAGTTGGAGGAAAATAAAGAAAGTCTGGAAGGAGAAGAAATGAAAATAAAAGCTAGAGAACAGTATAAATGGAAGACGGGGAGGGAAGGTTCTGGGGATTTGAGAATTATAGCTCCAATTTCCTTGGGAGGAGTGGGAGGCGGAAATTGTAGGATCAGCCAGCGCTTTTCCCAGAGTAATTGGATTTATGTGCAGCACAGTGGTTTCCAACCAGGTAACAAGCGTCTCTCTCTCTCTTTTTTACTCACCCTGACACCTTCTCTACCTCTCTCCCTTCTTGTGCTTCATCATAGATTCTCACTTTTGCTTTATCTGTGCTGCTATCCTCCCATTTTCACTTGTTTCTTAGTTTATCTCCTCACTTCCCTACAGGTGTTTGAATTAGCTGGGATAAGACAAGCAAATGGTTATAGGGTATGTGCCTATAGGTTTAGGTGTAAAATGAAGTGTTTTTAGACAATCTTATTTATTTTTGAAGCCACATATGTGCGAAACTATTCATTTTACTCCCCAATCACTTTGCTTTTGGGGTCTTTAATGGAAGGGCGGGAGATCATCAGAGAAATAGCAATCTCTAGTCGCTATACGTTTAAGTTTTTTTTATTAGTTAAGTGTTTAACTAATGAACGATACCGTAGGTAGCAGTAACATGTATTGTACAGTATACAGTTTATATGTTGTGTTGTTACAGATGACATTGCTTAAAGTTGGGGTAAGTGATTGTAAGCTAATACAGTGAATATCTCCTCACAGTCTGGTAGCTGCCCATTCTGTGTGTGCGCTGAAAAGCACATACAAAGTGATGCAGACCGCACCGCACAACACTTGACAGTGCATGTCCAATGTGGGGGCGGAGCCTCCGAGGGACCACAATATGATGAATGATGAGCTGAAATACGGTACCAACAACCTTTCTCCAGCACTGCTTACTCTACCTTTACTGTAACTGTCATCTCTCTGATACAGTACTGTATAGTGAGGGATCTGAGAAGTAGGGGCAGGGTGTTTTACAGTTTCTATAGGAATACATCTGGGCATGGGCGTGTGTGTGTTTGTGTCAATGTGTTTAACAGAGAACTGAGGGTGTTACAATGAAAACAGTGAACAGTTTCCTATTGTTAGTGGCACCCTGAAGATATCACACTTACAGAGAAGAGGCAGAAGAAATGTACTCTATGTGAATGTGAATGTTAGACTGATGATGCTAATAAGATGCGCACATTTTTAACTTGGGTTGTTAATTAATCATCTTGAGCACAAATTGCTCGTTTTTAAGGCTCTACAAATGGCTGTGGTTTAACAAGCTGGGATTTGTGTGCTAACATGAACCTGATGACAAGCGGGTAGATATGCTGTATGCATAATCAAATAATTGCGAGAGAACAAAACAACATGTAGATGGCTTTTTCAAGTGTTGTCCCCAACTTTGATTTTTCTCTTTCTCCTTATCAGCGGGAATGTTCACAATTGTACATCCCTGCTGTTTTCAGGCATCACTTAAGATGGTAACCTTTTCTACAACACAGTGTGTTATCCTATTTACATAATACAGTGTATATAGCCCAATTTACAAGCATTATAGCATTGGCAGATGATACTATCACCTATTTTAACACATGGATGAAGATCCAGTACTTAACACTACCTAACATCACAGGCACAGTTCTTTAAAATTGAAAGCACATACATTTTTTTAAAGTGGTGCTGAAGTCAGTTTCCCCAGAATACACGTAAATGCAGCCCAGTTTGATTTCAACCTAATGTATAACTTCCCACATTTTATTTTTCTTCTAAGTACCTAACTTTAAATTTGGTTGGGGATGAAAATAAAACAAAAAGACTGCTTGTGTTTTGCTGTGAGATCCAGGCTGAAAAACAATATAATAATAACCAATGGGTCCAATTAATACGCACTTAAACATTTTCAGATTACAGTTTTTTACAATTACTTTGCCCCAACTTTCAGAACCTTTGTATAACATTTCATTAGACACAAAACTCACAACCGATGATCAACACTTTTTCCAATTGCTTGGATACAATACACATAAACCTCAAATATTTTTTTTCATTGAATTAAGATCACAATTTCTACCTGATACAAATTAACATCACCACCATTTCAAAATGCAATTGACATATTACATTTGAGATTACAAATATCAATTGATTTATCTGGTCAACATGATGAAGGTAACTGTTGCATTGCTCTTACAGTAATGCATAGTTTTCTGGAAACTGACAAACATTATTCCATGTTTAGATCATTAAGAGATTGATCCATTGACATCAATTACAGTGGAATGTGAACCAAATGGACTACATTCTATGGATGCAAGTGTAGGACACAGCTCATAAAAACAGCTGGGAAAAATATAATAAACAATAATATATAATATATAATATATAGGATAACTTCTTTAACAATAAACCACCAATACCCCCCCAAACCCACATTATATTTTAAATGCACTCCTGTGCAAGTGTGGAACTGGTTGAAAGCATATTTAAAATCCAATGGATCATCTTTTTATTTATATACTGGTTATTTATTTATATATCTTCTTTCTTTTTTATTACCCCTGAAAATCCCGTGGCTTATCTCTTCAACGGACATGACAAGCCTCATAGAGCAATACCCCATGTTTCCCGCCCTCGTTATTTCCCCAGGAAAAGAGGATTTGCCCAGTGTGGCCGCTCACCGAAGGGCAGTGGCCCGCACTCAAATCCCACACCGGGATCCCAAAAGTGAAATCAATCAATCCCTTTGTTCCTGCATGGTGAATCATGGGAAGGGGCCTGACCTAGTTGGATGAATCTAATCTGTCCAGCGACTGATGCTGCACGCACGGCAGAGATCCCATAGTGCAGACCAACGCCGAACAACAAAACTAGTAGTCAGAGTCTATTAGTGTTACAGTGTGGGCTTTCTCTTTTCCTACATCTTTCGCTCCATTTATTTTTCTCTGTCTGTGCGGTTTCATGTTGTATCACCCAACCTTTCTGTATTTTCAACTGATATTGCTGATTGATTTGTAGTTATGTTGTTTTTACTTGACTGTTTTTAGTTAAGATTTCCTCTTTCAATCCATGCTGGGTGTGTGTTAAGGTTGTACATCCCGTCATAATTGTGCCAAAGGCAGCTTGAAATCAATGGAAATAAACACAAACTCTTTCTTTCTGTCTTTTTTCTCTATTTGTTTCCTCATACACCACAGGGAGGAGATTGAGACTCTTCTCTATGAGGCTGTGAGGTCCAGATAGATATGTGTCTAGTGTCTACAGTTATATATACTGTACACACACATCACACACATATATGTGTGTATGTGTGAGTGTGAGTGCGTGTGCCTGTGCGTGTGCGTGTGTGTCACTGAATCTAACGCATTATTATTGATTTTAGCCATAGGAGTTCAGATAGGTGGCAAAGTCAGAAAATAAGTTAAAAGAGAAGTACAAGAAACAACAAAGAAAAACAACACACTGGTCATTGTTAGCTGTTGGCTAACATGTACAGTATCCTTGTGTTTTATTCTGGTTTACCCTTATTCATTATTTTGGCTGATTAGAGACCTGCTTGATTGACTTTGCCTGTGTCGGTTGTTGATGTTGCATCAATTAGAGTGGCGCAACTTTATTCTTTATAATTTTCTTTTTGCAAAAATCTTTTTAGATTAGAACATTGAAATACAATTTAAACAATTCACCGTAAAACACATTTTCACCACATCTTCAACTACAAACTGACTAAACCTTCTAGGAGCACACAGTTATTCCCCAAACTGGGAGATGTTATTTCTTATGTATTTTGCATTATTTATTTCTGAATTATGTAGCTGTTATTTTTTTGCTAGTTTAGAGATTTCATAGCGTCCTCCGCATTATGCTTTTTATAGTGAGGTTTAACATGTTAAAGCAATAGTCTCCTCCTCTTCTTACCTCCTTTTATTAATGTCTGTTCCCTTTGCAATCATACAGTAATTCTTCTTATTTATTATCTGGTGTCTCCTGTAATGAATACATGTCTAGGAGCTGTATTCATCCACGTTTGATTCATTAGAGTGTTTCTGATGTGCTTTCTGGTGCTTAGCCTCGTCTAACTCTCACTTTGCTCTCTAATGAACTGTCTGCAGCCCCATTCTTTCTACTGCTAGGGCTTTCATTCAGCTTGCATTCACTACATCTCTCCCTCATTCTCTCTCTCAAATACTGCATGGCCTCTCTCCCAATACTGCCCTGTCATCGTTCTCCATGTTCAGTGTTGTCACTCTGGATATGACAGCATTCACTGTGTCTCATTGTAAGACGTTAGCTAACTATAGAAAAAACTGCGTTTTTGATGTTGTTCAAAAGGGAGCACGGTACAAAGTAAAACTACTGTCAATACCTCACACCTGACGGGATGAAACACGTTTTTACTTCTCTCCTAGTAAACAGGAACTCATTCATCATAGTCTTTGTGCGATGGAAAGGCAATTTCATAAACATACTGTATCTCTCCCAAGGCCCATTAGGTTTTCATTCTGACATTATGTACATTTTGAACATATCCTCAGACCTCCAGAAGAACAACATGTACTGATTAAACCTTAAACTCTTAAAGGGTACTTTTGGGAGTGTAAATAAAAATGAAACACAAGAAGCTAAAGCTATGGAATAACAAACATGACAAATCAAAGGCAATTGCTGTAACATGACTTGTATGAATTTCTTAGGCGTGACACTGATCATGCTCTGGACGGATTTTACGATCCATGATACCATACAATTTCTGTTATTTTTCAGTGTAAATTGGTTCCAGAAGTAAAGAAAATCCCATATGTGTTTCCTAAGATAATGCTCTTGTTCAGGCAGTTTCAAAACTGGGAATGGAATTAGACTGGAA
>JAODUG010040601.1:0-7500 GCA_027564795.1 Aphredoderus sayanus | reverse complement strand
TAATTGAACTCAGAGGACAATGGTAGCATGCTACTGGCTATGCTGGAAAGAGCACAGAAAGAAATGAAGTGGAGCAGCTGGCTTTGTGGGCCGGTTGGTTTGGCTTGGTTCGGTTGGAGGGTCAGCAGGCTAACTGGCTGACTGTGAAAGCAGTGTCTCTACTTTAGCTTGGCTGCCTACCACAGGCGTATTATCTGGCTGGCGACTATGGTTGTGATTTGACACTGGTCTGCTGCACAACAGGCACATTGCGTTGCGTGGCGTAATGACCGAACTCCTTTCCAGCTTAGGACTCATGCTGCCTCCTTCGCTGAATGAAAGACTGGAAGACAACCCTGTGGTTGAAACCTGCACAGCGTTACAAATAAATGTCTCTCAGGGTTCCTTAATTTGTGTGCCCCTCCAAAACCAGAGGCTCTCCTAGGCTCACAGCTCTCTACCCGTCCCCCACCAACACCCACCAGTGACCGGTCGCAGATACAGTGAAGTATGTGGAATAACACAGTCGAGGAGTATAGCTTTAACTGCCGACCTGGGTGTGATGCCTGCAGCCTAGCCCAGCCTATGCTGCCTTGACGCGCACCTGCGTGTAGAGAGGCTCGTAGATGTCCACTCCGTTGTCCTTGCTCTGCTCGATGGGCGTCGTGCCGCGCTTCCAGATGAAGCGGGCGGGCGGGTTGGAGTTGACGGTGCACCTCAGGAACACCGTCTTCTCCTGGTAGTAGCTCCCACGCACATCGCTGATGGTCTGATGGACTGTGAGCACGGGCGTGTCCAGGTCTGTCACATGCAGAAATAACAAGATGGTGGCGTAGATAAATACTGCATATACTACTTTATTTAACCATAGGCTCATTGGCATGTGGGCCAGATCTTGCTTGCAAATTGGATTTTGACATGTAGGCACAGTGGTGACATTACTAAACTTTTATATGAATGTGTGTGTACAAAAATAGAAAACGTTGAGAATTATTTGTGCTGCTTTTTACAAATTAATTAATGTCTTTCCCTCCCCATACAAGTTGTGTAATTTGTGTCTAATTAATGCGTTACATGGCAACAGACAGAAATATCTGCAGTTGATGAGAGCCTGGAAACGTCAAATCCAGCCTTTATCATGTTGATAGTCTGAATTGCACATCTTTAAGGAAGCAGAAAGCTTCCAGTTATGCCACTGTGCACGGGGTGTACGCTCCCCCACACACACTGTGTGCTGAGCGGTTCCTCTCACTGTGCCATGTCTCTCAACGGCCGGGACGTCGCTGCTGTCAGCCGCCATCTTCCCTTGTTCCCCCTGTCTCCTCCTTTCATGGGGGTGTCATATCCCTCTCCTCCGGTGGGTACAGGCGCCCTGCCGTTGTCACGGCCACGGGGACGTCTGCCCCCCCCCGGCTGCTGCAAGCTCTCCACCACTCACTGTCACTTCTGCCGCCCGTCAGTCCCTCCCTTCCTGCTCGCTCTGTACCTCCATCCGCCCGTGTGTGTGTGTGTGTGTGTGTTTAGGTGTGGGTGTGTGTGTGTGGTGTGTGTGCGCGCCTGTGTGTGTGTTTAGGTGTGTGTGTGTGTGTGTGAGAGAGTGAATTTGTGTAATCCTGATTCTCCGCAGCCTAACTGGAACATGGAGAAACTCACCCATCACTGGGATGGAGAAATGTTCAGCCCTTCAACCCAAAGCCCCCCCCCTCCACTGTCAGCCCAACCCACCTGCTGTCTCCTTATCTATAATGGCTTGCTGTGTGACACGGGAGAAGCAGCGCGGCGGCAGCGAGCTAACTTGTAGCTTGACGTTATCGTGCGCGGGCGTGGCAGGGCGACGCCGTGAGGGCTGGGTAATTGTGTCCGCGCTTGAGGGTGTCGCCCGCGTCCACTTACGGTGAATACCACAGAAGAAGGAGTGGATGGTAAAAGAAAAGATGTGTGTGTGTGTGTTCTTGCGTGTGTTTGTTCGTGTGTGTGCGCGTGTGTGTGTGTACAGCTACTTCCCACACAGTGTTGTCTAGTGTTGTGAGGGTGCAGCAGTAAACCTGCACACATACTGCACAAGTGTGCAACCTCATCATCTGAGCACTTTTATGGTTGGAAGGCTAGAGGCTCTAGGTCTCTGTCCCACTGCTGCGTCTGTTGGCCATACAGACTAGCCTGTGCACACACACACACACACACACACACACACACACACGTGCACTCTGAACTGCTTGTATATTGTGGTGCTTCAGACAAACAGACCTGTTTCTTTAAAAGGCTGGTTCAGAAGCCAGGGGTTACTCATAAAGGAGTAGCTCTACAACGGTTAAAATAAAGCGCATGGCTTGGACTGCACAGCAAAGGAGTGGTTGAGCGTATCATGTTGACAGTATAACCACAAGAAAACAGCTGGCAGCATGATAATTAAACGCCTACTGCATATTTATATTACTTATATTGTATCACTTAATAATGTATATCCTGGATATCATGTATAGGGCAATGCAGCATTTCACACCACAGCAATGTATTCTGTTATTTTCCGTTAGCTCGGTATTGGGTCGAAAATTACACTGGCTTTCATGCCTTTTATCTTTTCATCTGTATTTTTTCATTGGTAAAGAATGACAGCCCGCCGCTTGGAACAAAAGACCCCGCATTGAGCCTGACAGCAGAGCTCCGTGAAGTACCTCCAGCCTGCTACACTATATGCCAGCAACAGGCCCTCCAGCACGGACTGCCATCAAAGCCTGCGTCCCCTGCCTTGCCTCTCGCAGGTGGGGGTCACTGTGTGTGTGTGAAGAAAGGTTTGCACATGTTTGCCATAATGTAATGGTGAGCGTGTCTGTGTGTCTGTACTCAATAGTATATCATTAGATTTCCGTAATATAACTGCTATTGCTTTTCTTTATGCATAGCTGTATTTATTGTCTTACTTAACCTACCCAACAAGTAATAAGAGACACAATGGTGTCACTGGCCCCACCAGAACATGCAATGGAAAAACATAATACACCTACAATGTATACTGTGAGCTGTGTACTAAGTACTGCGTACTGTACAAAACAGAAACATAAATAGGATTAAATAATGTTATTCATATTTATGAACAAACTGACTGGTTTGGTCAATCACGTTTGTGTTTCTAAACTGTGGAAGATGTTTTAGTTAATTTTAGCTAAATATCGTATTATCTATTTGCTAACTGCCTTCATATACTGTCTGAATGTAGCCTCACATTAAGATCCTAATTATTTTAAGTGTAATTTATAGTAGATAGTAGCCTATCAGAACATATATATTTGTTTTATTTTTTTTAGTTATTGTATTACCTGTGTTGTTGGACAAGTGTAAAGTGTACTCGTTTTGATCTAACAGGATATATTGGCTGTCATCTCAGAATAAGCCTGTGAGGGAACCAATACATGTCTGAGGCCAGGGCCGAGTGAGAATGTTTCTGTAGCAGCTGACCTCCTTGCGGTGCTTCTCCCCCCAAGAAGAGGACGCCCCCCCTGACTCCAAATCCTCTTTGATTTCCAATAACATGGCCTGTTCTCTAATAGCGCTCAAGGAGTAGACGGCTATTAGGCCACCAAAGGGGAGATGACAGGTTCAATTGAGTGTGAGCGCTCAGTTGGGGAAGGCTGGGGAAGATGTGCGCCATGACAACAGGCTGTGATGTTTGCCTGTGTGGCTGTATAAAATGTGACACACTGCATCCAAGCGTGTGTGTGTGTGTGTGTGTGTGTGTGTGTGTGTGTGCGTGCGTGCGTGTGTGTGTACGTGTGTGTGTGTATGTGTGTGTAATAGAGAGACATCTGGGGCAGATTGGTCAGTCTCAAGACATTCATTTGTTTTCATTTGCGTACATAGTAACTCCGAAGGACACAAGGTAAAACCTTAGGTAGACAAAAATACACTCTTTACACTATTAGGTGCACCAGTACACAAGGCGGTTAATACAAAAACTGTATATATTAAGCCAGTTAAAATATATCTAGAGTTTACATACTGTAGAATAAATAAACATCCAGTGAACGGCACTTCTGTGGGCAAATACGTATTGTAATGTTAATGAGAAAGGCCAGAGGAGTGTGTTGTTATGCTGCAACAGTGTTACTGTGCAGAAAAGCATCTCTGCATGTGAAACCTGGCAGCAGACAGTAGTCATATCAGAGGTTCATTAGGTGTACCTAGTGGCCACTGAGTGTACATTTACGCCATTGGCCAGACGCTTTTATCCAAAGCGACTTACATGTAGTACATTTGTCAGTAGTTGGACATTCACAAACCGATGGCGGTGCAAGCCATGCAAGGAGCAGCTAACCACTGGGAGCAATTGGGGTTAGACATCTTGCCCAAGGATGCTTGCAGGTAGTCCAGCTCTGGGGCTCGAACCCAGAACTTTCCGGATGGGAGTCAAACACACAGACTACTAGACCGTCCACAAAAGTGGATACAGGCAATAATAAGTGAGGCAGAAAGAATGAAAAAACTGTGGGATCCTGACACTAATAATCTGGTGACTGGTTGACATACTGTAGATTGACATAGGATGCTAAAAAAAAGTTGACATTGTAAAATATTGAATGTTTCCATCTATGTAATACAGTTTAGCATATTGTGGCACTGACTGTGACCCCCGCCAGTATAGAGATGTTTGATGCATTGTGCTCTCACTATTGCCTCATATCCACTTTGTATACTTAAAAGCTTGTTTGGTCAGTTCGACAGCTTATAAAAACCTATTTCTGGGTTCTTTACCTTGTTGGTAGTGCATCCCATCACACAAAATACGTTAGGCATGTTTCAGTTTTACTGTTAGCAAGAATGACAAGGAGGCAACTTCAAGCAATTCAAAGTCAACAGAAGTCAACAATTTTTACCTCCAAAATCAACTGTCAAAATAGCACCAAAACGAATTTAAACAAGATCCATTTTCAACTACACAATAAACATTTTCTCTTGCATGTTAGGCAATATGGTCGAATCACAACTGAATATATATACAGCTGAAGGTCATTTGGCCTTCAGTTGGGTTCATTTAGCCACCCATCTAACAGCTGTCCATATAAAACCTAATACAGCCTATATAGTTTAGATACAGTTATATACTGTACAGTACACTCATATGTATCACTGGAAGTAGAAATTACAATACACCTGCCAACCACCTACACACACACACACACACACACACACACACACACACAATCACAGGGAGGCACAAATAGAGGCAGATTTGCCGTTTGATCCAGCTTGGAGTCTCTTCAATTATTCATCATTGTGCACATTCACATTGCTTTAAAGAGCTTATAAAACATGCACAAGACCCACATTTGGGAAATAAGAGAGCAGGGCCTCTGTTTAAACTGCAATGCTACGAGGAAAAAATTGATTCACAGAAATAGTTATCCTATAGTTATAGTAAAACAACACAACAGTCACTGGTGCTTTGATTCCTCTTAAGAGTAAAGCCCAGTCAGCTGAAAATCTCTCTCCCGTTTCTCTCTCTCCACTTGTTCTGGTCCCATTGTCCCTCCCGCTGCTGCCTCGGCTGTTAGGAAGTATGTTAAGAAAACAGAGGACGAGACACAAGATGAAACTGGGAGAGCGAGTCACTGGGATAATGAGCCCAGGACTATTCATGAGCCACTCTAACATCAGAGCACTGTGTTCTATATTCTGGGAGCAGCGTGTGACAACATGATTTGTTTCATCATCACGAAGGCCTTCAGAGAGGAAGAGACAAGCATTCCTTTACTGACTGAGTGAGAGGGAGTGAGATAGTGTGTGTGTGTGTTTGTGCGCGCGTGCGTGTGTGTGTGCGTGTGTGTGCGTGTGTCTGTGAGAGAGAGAGATAGAGAATGAGAGAGAGAGTGTGTTCTTAACTCTTGTGATGTCCTCCGGGTCAAACTGACCCAACACCCAAGTAGCTCTTTGTGGCAGATAGAAGGCGCTAAACCTAATTCTACAGCTTACACACACACGATGTGCACTGCTGGCACAGCAAGGTGTGAGTTTGAAACCCGAGAACAACAGGAGGGTTAAAAGGCACATAAAGCAACTCAAATACATAAAGAAATAATTAATAAAGAAATAAAGAAATAAATACAAACAGCAATGACAATAAAAAGAACAATACAATCATACACAATCAGATGGCGCCGCCTTGTGGTTCAACAATATATGTTAAGGGAATCACATTAAGGGTTAATGTTATTATCACTGGTGCTATCACTGTGGGACTATTCATTTTATTGTCTGTAATATTGTTGTTCTTGTTAAGTGCTACCTGCCCTCAATGCTGTTTCAATAACTGTCATTCTAATAAAGCTTTCTTGAGCTGGAGTGAGAGAGTGAGAGAGTGAGAGAGAGAGAGAGAGAGAGAGAGAGAGAGAGAGAGAGAGAGAGAGAGAGAGAGAGAGAGAGAGAGAGGGGATTTAGCAGTCTTTTCCTCACAAGCTTATTACCTTACTCTCCACACGCTGAAACGGATTTACGCACGCGAATCCAGGTTTGTTCTGATATATTTATTTGTATTTATATTTTCTGAATGGGGTGTGTGTATGTGTGTATGTGGGGGGTGGGGGTGGTTGTGGGGTGGGCAGGGGTGTATTGTTATTTTTACTGCCGTTGTATTCTCTTGTAAACATGTCGGGACACGCGGCAGCCTTTGGACGCGCTTTAATGGCGATCAGCTGGCGGGTAAGTGGACCATTTGAACCGCGCGCTGCACACAGGAGCTAGAGTTTTCATTCTCCGCTGTGCGCGAGGTGGCTGGGACAATGAAACGATGCGCGAGTGCGCTCAACGTGCCCAGCCGCCGCCGGGACCCAGCTATGCCCGCGCGCCTCCATGGCACGTCTGATGAATACTCGTATTAAATGTTTACGGTCAAACAGCCGTCAGCGCGTGAGATGTGCGCGTTCGGCGTTTCGTCCCAAAAGACTCGGGATGCTCCGGCGGAGGGGGGGAGGGGGGAATAGTGCGCGTGGGAAAACGTCAAGTATTTGCGGTTTGCTGTGCACGCATGTGCGTGTGTGTGTGTGTGTGTGTGTATGTTCGCGCATATCCACAGAAAAACAGAGGCTGTTTACGCGCTCATAGAATAACACAGCAAAACCGAGGTGCGCGCCCAAGACAAGGAGAAACGTAGACCAACTGTCAGGATCTTTAACCAGACAGACACGCGCTATCGCACACACACACACACACAACACAAACGCTATCGCACGCACACACACACACACACAGACATTTCTAAATGAGGTCACGTTCGAGGAACGATTTTAGGATATTGGACGCAATGCATGAGGACGTAGGAGACTGAGGACAGATATGAGGACGTAGGAGATGTCAGAACGGAAGAAAAGGACAGAAGTTAGAGGAGTCCTCCAGAAATGCATGTCTAGACAGCCAAATCGGTCTAGTGTCTCCTTCTCTCTCCCCTTGTGTGTCTCTCTCTCTCTCTCTCTCTCTCTCTCTCTCTCTCTCTCTCTCTCTCTCTCTCTCTCTCAATGTGTGTGTCTATGT
>JAODUG010040590.1:0-17159 GCA_027564795.1 Aphredoderus sayanus | reverse complement strand
CTCTCTCACTCACACACACACACACACACACACACACACACACACACACACACACACACACACACACACACACACACCATGTGTTTTAGCTCTCCTCTGATCACTGTCTATTGCCGTCCAAAGAGGAAGACAGATGGTGGAGAGGGTGGGAGTGTGGAAGAAGAAGCTCTGCTGGATGACTCATCACTCCATAGCTGTGACCTTTCTCGCCTATCCCGTTTCCTCTCCTGTTCCTGCCCCCCTCACACACCTCTCCTCTAACCCTCACTCCTGCTGACACGCTCTCCCTTTCTCCTCTCCTTGTAGCCTTCTTTCACTCTCTTGACACCTTCCCTTGTTACCTCCTGTATCATATTCCCTCATTGCTGTTACGTATAGTCTTTAACTTGACCTCCCATCCGCTTTTGTTTTGCACCTCTGCCACTTTCTCTTCTCCTGTCTCCACTCCTGAGTCAGGCCCTGTCCTTCACTAGCAGCCCTTCTACCTTTCCACTGTGTCTTTACTGCTTCGCATGAGTACAGGACACGCACAGACGCACACATACACACACACGAACGAGGTGTGTGTGAGGGAGGTGCAAATTGTTGTTTATGTACACACATAAGAAGCCATCCGTCCATCTTTCCCATACTCTTTTCCCACTCTTATACCATTGGTCCTGTATCCAGCCTTCCTTATCCCCCCATCACACACACACACACACACACGCGCACGCACACCCACGCACACACACACACGCGCGCGCACACACACACACACACACACTGCAAACAGAATATTCAAGCAGTATTGTATATTTATTGACTACAGTAGAGGGCACCAAAAGGTCAAAGGGCGCATGTGCATGCACGTACATGTGCACTTTGTCTACATGTGTGTCACAGATATGCTAATGAAGTAAATCATTCTGAAAGTGTCTGAAAAGCTGCCAATAGACAATCACATAGATGTGTCTTACCAAGTGCCTTGCACAACATGGATATGAAGCACATTTGTATTCTTGCAATGCTTTCTCATTCTGCTCAGTTCTTTGGTACGTCCTATAACACTCATACAACTGCATAGTGATAAGTACACCTGCCCCATTTAAGACAGCTGTACTGTATGCACTGTATATAATATTAACTTTATGTTTATTGGACTCACGCTTTGTGAGCGGCAGGGTTAAGCAGCCGTGACGGTAAGGGTGTTTGATGGATGGGCTCCCCTACGTATGGCGGCACATATCATCCTATGGCGGCATGGGCAGCCTGCCAAAGCTGACAGTAAACCTTATAGTGGAAGGCATGTTTTACTTTATTGAGAGTGCTTTTCATTAACTTCTTTCTGTGGACGTACAGCACGTGTGCATGCACTGTACGTGTGTGTGTGTGTGTGTGCGTGCACATAGATTTGACGTCATTAACGCGCAGCATTGGGCTGGCACATCTCCTGTCCCATCCAAGACGTGCCTCCAGAGAAGCAGGGGCCATTGATTTTTCCGGGTATAATAAAACTGGGCGAAGAATAGAATGTGTAACCTCACACCCAGAATCGATGGTGTGGAGTACTCACAGAAAGAGAGGAGACATCTCACTGTGGAGGCCTGGGGTTCAACAGTCTGCATGCTCTGTAGGAAGGTAACGCATAGCCAAGGTCAGTCTCTAAATATAGTGGAGCCCCTGTGGGCTAGGGAGGGAGACCATTGGCAGAAAGTGGGAGGCAAGGTTGATATCAGTGTACAAGGTGATTAAGCTCTTTGACAGTCTGTTAGAGCATGTGGCTTTCAAAGTCTGGGTTGAGAGGTGCTTGTGGGGTCACATGGTTATAAGAGGTTCTGAGATGACGGATCCAGGTGTTTTCTTGACTAGTTTGACAATCTAGTTTTAATGAAAGTAGATGCATGCACCCTCAAAATGCAAAAGGTGCTGACCCTCAAACTTTGAGGGGTCAGAAGATTTAAGGTATCAACCTACAATTCAGGCCCTCATACTATACCACTCATAGTGTGGCAATCTCATTCATCCTTTACATTGGGATGGTATCAGTGCATATGTATAGTATAGTGGGTGTTGCTGGAAAGTAAACTGAATTGAATGCCTCATAGTCAGTGTGTATGACGGCTCTGTTAACGTCTTTTGTGAACATGTTGCCTTCTTTTAATAACTCAGAATATACTGAGAATGGCCTCATACAATTCACTGTGTGGTATTTCAGCATGATTCTGTGCTTGTGTGTGTGTGCGTGTGTGCTGGTGTGTTTGTGTGAGTGTGCACGCGTGTCGTCACTGAGTTATCACCTGCTGCAGCAGCGACAGAGGTCGACTGGGACAAAACTCCTCCCATGCGGTCTGTTGCCACAACTTGTACAAACTCCCTCTCTCCTCCATCTCTGTTTGTGTGTCTCGCTCCTCGTCTTCTCCCTCTCTGTCTGCCCCCCTCTGTTCTTCCCATATGGCTCCATAGGAAGAGCAGGGTAGAGACTGGAGGTCGTGCTGACTTATACACCATTCTATTTGATGTGCGTATGCAAATTGATTATGCTAATTAGTTCACATCATATCTAGTTTATAAAGTATGTGTCCCAGGAGTGTACAAACATGAATAATACTGCAAAATGTCAGTATTAAAAAAAAGTGACATTTTACACTTCATATTTTATCACATCACAGGGGTCACAAGCAAAACCATCTATTTACAGCTCCCAATACTGTATGTTATCAAGTATAACTGAAAAGCAACACGGATACTGGGTGGGGCTGCTGCATTTATGATGCAGGGGGTTAATAGCTTCTAAAGTTTCTCAGTTGAATAGAATAGAACCCGCAATCAATGTTAGTGTTCTGCTGAGGCCTGAAGGTCAACAAGAATCAGAGACAGGAGTGAGAATTTGACCTGCCGGCTGGATAACACTGCCTATACCTCCTCCAGAGAGAGTCCTCTGTAATGGGAGAGGACCTCCTGAAAGTCCTGTGTAATGGGAGAGGAGAGGAGAGGAGAAGAGAAGTAAAATAAAGAGAATTGAAGAGAAGAGAAGTGAGATACATTGTGATGAGGTGATTCATTACATAGGGAAACATTTTGTGTGCTCTTTGTGTCTTTACATATATGATAATTTTTCCATTCACTCAATATATACTGTAAGATTATACTTTAAGCTTCAAACGTAGCAAGACACAAACACAAACACACACACACACACACACACACACACACACACACACACACACACACACACACATCCATAAATCCATTCCCATAAGCCCTGTCTCTCTCCTCCTGCAAGTAAAACTGGGTTATAGATAATTAACATGAATGTGGCTGCTTGAGATGAATCCTGGTGTTTCTGACACCTGGGATAGGATCTCAGCTGCAGGATTCAGTATAACCTCTGTTTCATAATGAAGCCTGCTGCTTTACATTCACTGTCAATGAGAATTTAAGAGTTCCATGGTCATCTATCAGCCTCTGCATGTATAAGACTCCTTTAGCCATACCAGCTGACTGGTTATCAGCCTCATGCATCCTGAGCTATATTGACATGAAATACATTAGTGGCTGGAACCCTTTTTAGGTCAAATAGAAAAATCGATCCACAACATGGATTGCTTGAGCAAGAAGTTGCTTTGGATTAATGGTTGATATGTATTTTAGGATATGTCAAATATGTGTGCATGATGAAATGAATAACCTCTTTATTAAGGTTCGTGGTTCAAAAAGTTTGAAAACAACTGTAACCAATGTCCCGATATTGACATGTGGATGTGATGCTGCGTACCCTATTGCAACAGATACCTTAGGTACTGGCGTAGCAGGGAGAACAAGGGGCAACGCATCTCTCAAAGGTATTGTAGAATCTCTCCTTGCCTTCTAAATGATGTCCCTCTCTGGTGACATATTTGGACTTCCTCCTGGCCCACTTACAGGCTGCTAGCAAGGAAAAGGGGCTATAGGGAGATTGGACTCCCATTTTTCATTTAATTTACATTTAATCATTCAGTTCCATTTTTGTTGTGCTAATTATATGTCTCTGTTTGTGTGTCTGTGTGTGTGTGTGTTTGTGTTACCCAGGGACTATGGTGGGTTATTTGAAGGCCTGTAAATGAGCAGAACTGAGCTAACAACTCACACACAACAAATCATGTCATGTGTAAGAGCCTGCCTCAGCATTACTCAAGGCCTTCATTTTATGTTAAACACCACACAGGTGGCACACACAAATTCACACACACTGCTGGGCCATACAACTATACTGTAGCATATCTCTTAATGTTCACTCAAGCACAGCATGCCTTAAAATTAGTCTATTGATCAGCCTGTCCCTATTATTATTATTATTATTTTTATTATTATTATTATTATTATTATTAATATTATTATTATTATTATTATTATTATTATTAATATTAATATTTGTAGTAGTAGTAGTAGTAGTAGTAGTAGTAGTAGTAGAATAAAAACACAATAACTTGTCAATTCTTTTCTCACAATAACCTGGCCTATCCAAGCTACTGGTAATCAAGCCTTGGTGGTGCATGTTTTCATTATAGACTTCATTGCCGTGTGTACTGAATTTGTGACTTTTCGACGTATTACCACCCATGAGTTATTTTTGTGGCTTACTACCAGTCAGAAGCTGGTGGATCAGCTAGATAGCTGATGCTGCGGGTTTTTGTAAAATCGGTTCCGCCCTTTGGTGCGTTCCCTTTAATGTGTAGCTATGAGGATCGGCGTGGCTGAGAGAAGAGCGCGCGGTGACAGGGCGAGGCGCGCGCAAAAGGGGTTATATGCGCTGTAATGTCCAAATGCAACCCACAGCCTACCCCATAACGTCAACGAGCTGAATCTGAAATATGAGGGCTGACACCAGCAACGGAATAACAGGTGGCCGTGATGACAAAGAACAACGGAGTGATCGGAGGAATAAGGCAGAGCTAAAGGAGTTTCCATGACTGCTCAGTGCTAAGCCTCCCTATACGCGGAGACGAATTGGATACATGCGTCTCAGCGCCAAGATCGACAGGGTGAATCTCTTCACTGCATGTACCGTATCTCAAATTGATTTCTGGTAGCCCTACAGAAATGCTATGCTGCTTTTTCTATATGCTAATGCATGGAGTCGTTTGTGTCTGTCGTTAATCGACAGAGAAGAGGGTTGCCATGGCTTGAGCATGTCTGGGCACCTGATTCACTCACTGCGCTTGCCAACAAACATTACCTGTTAAAGATCGAATGGCATGATGCATGACCTTGACTGTTTTGTATAAAACTAAACAGTGATTATAAATATTTATATCCTACATTTACCAAAATACTGTTTTATTCCATGGAATTGGTTGTGAAAATAACACTCAAATTATCGTCGCTGATATGCAACATTCTGAAGCTGATGTGGCTGTTACCCATCAGATAATGTTGAAGATTCTAGACAAAATTACAAAATAAAATGAACGAAACAACATAAAATTGACAAGCGAAACGCAACCTACTGTACCAACGGAATACGGACTATTTGTGATCAAACAGGTGATAACAGAGGCATGGACATGTTTCCTAATAATGATACTGGCTGCGACACCTCCCGCAACCTCCATTCTCTCTCTCCTTGCAGATATCAGACAGGATACCTTTGCCGCTGTTGCAGGCGGCATAATAGCCTACTGTTCTGAAGAAAGGGAGTCATGTTTTTCTGATCTTTCAGCACTACTCTAAAAAAACAGTGTTTAGACCCATAACAGCGTCCTACACTGCCACTGGAAATATAGCCTATGTATTCTGGTCGTTAAGCCGCAAGAGGTAGGTGAAAGAGAAGCTTCGTTGCATCTCCACTTTCTCGACTCCCGTCTGCTGGGTGTCGCAGAGCTGAGACCCCCAGTGATGTATGGCGGACTGACAATAGCTGGGAGACGTTGACCGTGGGAGGCTGGGAGCTGACGTATGACTGGACTCTTGAGCATTACTGCAAGAGGACAACGCCACAGTTGTAAACAAGCCTTCAATCGGCTGTCGGCGCAGCTGTAATTAAGTAAGACTTTCTCAGACATCATATGCTATCTTTTGATATTAGTGATTAATAACTGTTGACTGTCTCACATTTAAACCACATATTTCTGTTATTGTGTCTTGGTTTAAACATTGCATAGGCCTAGATATGTTTATAAGGTGTATACCCTGTAAGCCAGACATTGATTCTCAGCATGTGCATTTCCAACCAATTTGTCTACATGTTAATATTTCATACAGGGCTCCTTAATAATGCAATACAGTTCCTTTTCGTTTTATCTGTAATAGCCAGGCTACTAAAACCTTATCTATTAATAACTTGATGGTTCAGTGATTTGATTGAGTCAGGGATCAAATATCTCTCACTGGACAAGGTAAATGCTAAATTATATATACTGTAGAGAAGGTGGGATGAGGGCATTTCACACAGACATAAGAATCCATCCCATTGGTATGAGCACTCAGCATATAATCAGATTTATTTATTGCAGTTGCACACTGTGAGAGCTGATACACTATTACTGAATAGTGTATTGATCCTATGGTGTCGTCATAGGAGAGAAAACTCATAACCAAATACGCAGAGACATAATGGAGCCAGTGCTCTTAAATTGTTCTGCTGCCCAACCCTTCTGGCTACTATTAAGATAAACAGCCTGCATTTAGTGCACTAATATCTAAAATGTTTTTAATAATCTGATAATAATAGCTGTTTAAATATCTGCAATATAATCTGACATATTTACATGGCTGTCACTGCAAGTATATGTGTCAACAGAACTTAGGCTAAACTGAACTAAATATAAGCAGTGCATATAAGCCATTTAAGCAAATGTATTTCATACTGTACCAAAATGTAAATGTTAATTATGGATATTTCTACCTATTGTGATTTGTTCAAATGGAAAAAATACCACGTAAAACAATACAAGCATAATACAAAATACATGTTTCAACCTCTGCTTTATGTCCCATTCTTTAGCTCATAAACGGACACAGGTGTGTTCAGACGTCTTCTTCCTGCGGCCCGAGGTGGCCCAACCCTGTCTGAAAACTGCCGGTTCCATCTCCCTCTATCATGACGGTTGCTACGGGCGACCCTGTGGATGAGGCAGCAGCACATCCAGGTCAGCCTCACGACCAGTATGACCCAGAACCAGACCACGAGTGCTGCGAGAGGGTGGTCATCAACATCTCAGGCTTGCGCTTCGAGACCCAGCTCAAGACACTTTCCCAGTTCCCAGAGACCCTGCTGGGGGACCCCAAGAAGAGGATGAGGTACTTTGATCCCCTCAGGAATGAATACTTTTTTGACCGCAATCGACCAAGTTTTGATGCCATCCTTTACTACTACCAGTCAGGAGGGAGGCTCCGTCGACCTGTTAATGTGACCCTGGACATTTTCTCTGAGGAGATACGGTTTTATGAGCTGGGAGAGGAGGCAATAGAAATCTTCAGGGAGGATGAGGGTTTCATAAAGGAAGAGGAGCGGCCACTACCTGAGAATGAATTCCAAAGACAAGTGTGGCTGCTCTTTGAATACCCAGAGAGCTCGGGTCCTGCTCGCATCATTGCCATTATTTCTGTCATGGTGATTCTCATCTCTATTGTCAGCTTTTGTCTGGAGACACTACCAGTCTTCCGCAATGATGACGAGGACAGGCATATAGCTTATAAACCATTCATCAACTCCACTATCTACTACACCTCTACATATTTTACCGATCCCTTCTTCATCCTGGAAACCCTCTGCATCATCTGGTTCTCTTTTGAGTTCCTGGTGAGGTTCTTTGCCTGTCCCAGCAAAGCTGGATTTTTTGGCAACATTATGAACATTATTGATATTGTAGCTATCATTCCCTATTTTATCACCCTGGGAACAGAGCTGGCAGAGAGGCCAGAGGATGGCCAGGCAGGCCAGCAGGCCATGTCTCTGGCTATTCTTCGTGTCATCCGGTTAGTCAGGGTGTTCCGTATCTTCAAGCTCTCCCGTCACTCCAAGGGACTCCAGATCCTCGGGCAGACTCTGAAGGCCAGTATGCGCGAGCTGGGCCTGCTCATCTTCTTCCTCTTCATCGGAGTCATCCTCTTTTCTAGTGCTGTCTACTTTGCTGAGGCGGATGAACCCGATTCCCAGTTCAGCAGCATTCCAGAGGCCTTTTGGTGGGCAGTGGTTTCCATGACCACAGTGGGCTATGGAGACATGGTCCCCACCACTATTGGCGGAAAGATTGTGGGGTCTTTGTGCGCCATCGCTGGTGTGCTGACCATTGCACTGCCAGTTCCTGTCATCGTGTCCAACTTCAACTACTTCTACCACCGGGAGACAGAGGGGGAGGAGCAGGCACAGTACCTGAATGTCCCCAGCGTGCCTAAGGTCGACTCGGCTGAAGAGCTGAAGAAGAGTGGTAGGAGTGGCAGTGGATCCACTCTCAGTAAATCTGACTACATGGAGATCCAGGAGGCAGTGAATCACAGCACTGAGGACTTTCGTCCAGAGGGCATGAAAACGGGCAACTGCACCCTGGCCAACACTAACTATGTTAACATCACCAAAATGCGTACAGATGTATAACCTGGAGTTGCTTGGCTGGAAGTTTTACTGGGTCAGTAATATTTAATAATGGAAAGACTTCTATGGTTTTGCAAAACATGGTACAATAAGATTAACTGGGAGTGATAGAGAGAGAGGACCATATATCCTCCCATTTTCTAAGGACCTAATAACACCTATTATTGTACCCTATCCCATGTCATTTTGGGAATATAGGGACATTTTAAATGTGCATGGAGTAGTCTTACCTGTGTGACTGTTCACTAATCATCCTTCTTGCAGCGGTAGCAGTTAGTAGCCTAGCCAGTAATATAAGCATAAAGGGACCACCATATTCTGCCCTTCTCAAACTGCCCTTTGTAGGAGTTGCACAGGCATAAATAATAAATAAGATATTAGCATAATGCTTTTCATCATAATGCTAACTCACATTGCAGACGATACGAACAATATCATCATATTAAAACAAGATTTTATCACAGGTCTGGAGTATGTAATCTTATGCTCCAACAGCCCAGCCCCTGACTAAGAGAAAACAGATCAACATCCCAGAGGTCACAGCCAGGCTAGGTGGGAAGCATTTGAGTATTCCTGTCTTATTCCTGTTTCCACTAAATAATAGTTGACTGCTGACATCAGTAAACTTGCTTTCCTCGCCTGGGCCATTCACCTTTGTCAAGCTAGCAGCCACTCCAAAAGAAAGATAATTGTGCTGTAATTCCAAACCACTGTAGCACACCTCATCATTTTCCTGTCAGGTTTTCCTTGATGAAGTGGATTATTAAGTGTATACACTTTTAGAGCTTCTGCCTTTCTCATGCTCAGCCCTGTATTGCTACAGGCATATGGGGCGGGGGGGTCTCTCTCTCAAAGCAGTGAATGTCTTGTTTATTTATTGATGTGTGTTTTTATCTGTTATCATTTATTTATTCATGCCCTCTTTCGGTAATGGTATGAATGTGTGTTTATCAGCTTTTATGTGGCTGTGTGCCTGGTATAACTCCAAAGATTGGAGCAGGGGTAGAGTTGAGGTGAGCGGGTATTTAACACCATGTCTGTAGTATTGGAGAGGGCCTATACCCCAACATCCAAAGTGTGTTTTTAGGCACCATTCATGTCCGCATTAACAGAGCACTGCCCCATTAGACACCACTGCCCAACAATCACTGTCCTTTTCTCTACTTCATAGCATTCCATGTTTGTAAAGATACAGGTGTAGTTTGTTCTTACAATCAGCCTCTATCTCTGAATATAAGCATATAGGATGATTTTTTGCCAGCCGCTAATTTCACATATTTTCACTTTTATAAACGTACAGAAAGGTCAGCTTGTTTAACATATTATAATTAAATGAGGCAATGAGGGTACATGTATACATTACAAGCTTCTTTTAAGGAGCAATGTAAGTAGCAAAGTCATGAAACTAATGTACTGTGTATGCGCCACTGGATAATTTAAATTAATTTATTGGTCACCTCAGATGTGGTTAACATCTGGTTAATATTGGTTCTCAAACCAGCAATGTCAGATTTTTAACTGGTAAAAAACAACATCAAATTAGTTTGTTACATTGTTTGTTACAATACTGTTCAAGTTGTCTCACACTAAATTATACATATCTTACTGCCCCAGAGAAGTAAATAAAAAGTATATATGTTTTGCATGTCTGCAGAACAAGCTAATAACAACAAGTGTTTTTATTAGGATTATTATAATTCTAATTCTAATTATTATATTATTATTATTATTATTATATTCTCTTTGTTGCATATTTTATACAGTATATTTTTAGAGTTATCAAAATGTTCTCCAACTGCACTCAATTATCAGGTCACCAAAGACAAATGTACTGCCACCTGACATATCTGTAAAAGAGATATCTTTTTCCTATAGAAAATCTATTTCTGCATTTATTTTGTAGCCATTCATCCGCCATACAAATTCAATCCTGTGGCGGATTCAGTCCATACTGTAATGCTGTAAAAGATGTGGTCAGCCTATACAGTATATCCTTTCATCACATTTTAGAAAAATAAGATACTATTCTACTATTGTAGTACTGCATGTCCTATACAATAATCCTCATAGCATGTGTATGGTGTGAATGACACATTGAAAGACATTCTATAGCCTAACTCTACTTTTCTTTGTGAGATACAGTACATCAGCTATTTGCAATATGTGAAAGATCAACGTACTGTATATTGCTTTAGAAGCGGTATGACGTTTGGCATACGCATCCATGTGAAGTGTTTGCCCTGAGAAGGTTGTGTTCCCACAAGAGGGCTGTCTGAAAATCTATATTATAACGAGCATCAAGGGAATGAGAAAACCTGAAATGTTGAAGAAGAGAAAATACAGTATATATTTGTGAATGAAGTTAAGCCCAATATTAACTGTTTGAAAATCTTAAATTGTGTCCCAATCCCTTTACCAATACCAATACCAATGTCACCCTTCCAATCCAGTAACTATAACATATATTTGGTGTAAGGCTGGTGCACTTAAAGCAGAAAAACATATTTTTGCTGTCAGCCCAGTGGGCTAATAGGGATACAGTTGGTCAGCCATGTGTATCACAATATTCCAATTGCTGTCTGAGCGCATCTTTCTAGGTCTGTAGTCTACTAGAGAGAGCGTAGTGTAAACATGTATACAGTATGTGTGTGTGCGAGACAGATGAAAGATGGAGGGTGTGAGAGCATAATGCTTTTCATCATAATGCTAACTCACATTGCAGACGATACGAACAATATCATCATATTAAAACAAGATTTTATCACAGGTCTGGAGTATGTAATCTTATGCTCCAACAGCCCAGCCCCTGACTAAGAGAAAACAGATCAACATCCCAGAGGTCACAGCCAGGCTAGGTGGGAAGCATTTGAGTATTCCTGTCTTATTCCTGTTTCCACTAAATAATAGTTGACTGCTGACATCAGTAAACTTGCTTTCCTCGCCTGGGCCATTCACCTTTGTCAAGCTAGCAGCCACTCCAAAAGAAAGATAATTGTGCTGTAATTCCAAACCACTGTAGCACACCTCATCATTTTCCTGTCAGGTTTTCCTTGATGAAGTGGATTATTAAGTGTATACACTTTTAGAGCTTCTGCCTTTCTCATGCTCAGCCCTGTATTGCTACAGGCATATGGGGCGGGGGGGTCTCTCTCTCAAAGCAGTGAATGTCTTGTTTATTTATTGATGTGTGTTTTTATCTGTTATCATTTATTTATTCATGCCCTCTTTCGGTAATGGTATGAATGTGTGTTTATCAGCTTTTATGTGGCTGTGTGCCTGGTATAACTCCAAAGATTGGAGCAGGGGTAGAGTTGAGGTGAGCGGGTATTTAACACCATGTCTGTAGTATTGGAGAGGGCCTATACCCCAACATCCAAAGTGTGTTTTTAGGCACCATTCATGTCCGCATTAACAGAGCACTGCCCCATTAGACACCACTGCCCAACAATCACTGTCCTTTTCTCTACTTCATAGCATTCCATGTTTGTAAAGATACAGGTGTAGTTTGTTCTTACAATCAGCCTCTATCTCTGAATATAAGCATATAGGATGATTTTTTGCCAGCCGCTAATTTCACATATTTTCACTTTTATAAACGTACAGAAAGGTCAGCTTGTTTAACATATTATAATTAAATGAGGCAATGAGGGTACATGTATACATTACAAGCTTCTTTTAAGGAGCAATGTAAGTAGCAAAGTCATGAAACTAATGTACTGTGTATGCGCCACTGGATAATTTAAATTAATTTATTGGTCACCTCAGATGTGGTTAACATCTGGTTAATATTGGTTCTCAAACCAGCAATGTCAGATTTTTAACTGGTAAAAAACAACATCAAATTAGTTTGTTACATTGTTTGTTACAATACTGTTCAAGTTGTCTCACACTAAATTATACATATCTTACTGCCCCAGAGAAGTAAATAAAAAGTATATATGTTTTGCATGTCTGCAGAACAAGCTAATAACAACAAGTGTTTTTATTAGGATTATTATAATTCTAATTCTAATTATTATATTATTATTATTATTATTATATTCTCTTTGTTGCATATTTTATACAGTATATTTTTAGAGTTATCAAAATGTTCTCCAACTGCACTCAATTATCAGGTCACCAAAGACAAATGTACTGCCACCTGACATATCTGTAAAAGAGATATCTTTTTCCTATAGAAAATCTATTTCTGCATTTATTTTGTAGCCATTCATCCGCCATACAAATTCAATCCTGTGGCGGATTCAGTCCATACTGTAATGCTGTAAAAGATGTGGTCAGCCTATACAGTATATCCTTTCATCACATTTTAGAAAAATAAGATACTATTCTACTATTGTAGTACTGCATGTCCTATACAATAATCCTCATAGCATGTGTATGGTGTGAATGACACATTGAAAGACATTCTATAGCCTAACTCTACTTTTCTTTGTGAGATACAGTACATCAGCTATTTGCAATATGTGAAAGATCAACGTACTGTATATTGCTTTAGAAGCGGTATGACGTTTGGCATACGCATCCATGTGAAGTGTTTGCCCTGAGAAGGTTGTGTTCCCACAAGAGGGCTGTCTGAAAATCTATATTATAACGAGCATCAAGGGAATGAGAAAACCTGAAATGTTGAAGAAGAGAAAATACAGTATATATTTGTGAATGAAGTTAAGCCCAATATTAACTGTTTGAAAATCTTAAATTGTGTCCCAATCCCTTTACCAATACCAATACCAATGTCACCCTTCCAATCCAGTAACTATAACATATATTTGGTGTAAGGCTGGTGCACTTAAAGCAGAAAAACATATTTTTGCTGTCAGCCCAGTGGGCTAATAGGGATACAGTTGGTCAGCCATGTGTATCACAATATTCCAATTGCTGTCTGAGCGCATCTTTCTAGGTCTGTAGTCTACTAGAGAGAGCGTAGTGTAAACATGTATACAGTATGTGTGTGTGCGAGACAGATGAAAGATGGAGGGTGTGAGAGCATTTTATATTAGATGTCCGAAGGCTAGGCATGTAGCTCTTAGAGACAGATTGCTGGCATTTGATTCAACATTGCTCTTTGTGTCTTTAGGCTGTAAACAACCCCAGGAAAAGAAACGAATGGTACTCTGTCCAGTTTTTGCCAGCCTAGGACATCACTCCAAGTATTTGTGCATGTTATGTACATGTCTGTATATAACATGATAACTTCTTCACTACACTCTGAACACAACCTAAGCAGCCTAGTGACATCAAAAATGTTTTAGCGGGAAGATGTGTCTCCTTAAATTGGATATGAGATTACTAGCTGGATATGAGATTACTAATAGATTTGGCTTGCATAACAATAAAGCTCTGCTAAAATACAAGACTGTAATAATGTAATAGCGGCAGCAATAGATGGTATGAGAGAAACATAGTGACAGGGAATGACCTAACTAACAATCATATTAACACACACATATATACACACACACACACACACACACACACACACACACACAGAGTACACACACGCTAAAACCTGTTACAGTAGACATGCAGTAATGTTTATTGAAATGTGTGTGTAGATTAATTTATATGTTTCTGACAGTGTATAGATTATGAAAACCTTCTGGGTCAAACTGTTAAAATATTGTGTAAACAAAGACATATTGGAGAACAGTGACCACTGGAGAACAGTGACCAACAACACAGACCATCAGGAACATTTAACAACGTAATACCACTTACAATTCCTCTTACAGGTGCTCTCTGTGTATCTCCCGGGTCAGGCAACTGTGGTTCGATAGAACTTTAAAGCCACGAAGTGAATGGACTATATAACCCACTGCCAGTGGTTAACACATAGCCATGTCAACAAACTATATCTAAGAGTTACAGCTGCTTTCAATGATGTCTTAAAATGCCTAAAGCTTCAGCTTTAAAAAACAAACAGACAAGCTTCTGCCATGTACAGATTCCTGTGTAGCAGGGAATCAAAGTGTATGCTTCTTGAACTTATACAAGAAAGTAAACCTAGTATTGTAGGTAACTATCTCTTAGGTTTTGTATGCTCCAAGCACAAAGGATGAAAGTATATATATATATATATATATAAATATATATATATACTGTTTAAACAAAAAATCCAAAGGGAACTATAATAGCTGTGGGAACTCTGCCTGCTTATGTTGTATTTGCAGATACAGTGAAACTAGGCTGTTTTATTTTTGACTATGTTTTGTTGTTTGCTTAATGAATGTTATCAATGGTGCACCTTTGAGTCACACAGTACAGGGTCTGAGGTGTAAGAAAAGTGCACACACATACACATAAACATACAAATACAGACCCACACAGTCATGGTCTCGGTCAAAAAGCATTAAGGCTACACTCTACCCAATCCAGCCTTTCACCATGTTATTTTCTCTTAGTATACAGTCTTCTTCAGTTGTGTTTGTGTGTATGTGTTCAGACCTCAGCTCCTCTACTGTGCTGCAGTCTCTAATCATGGTGGCCTATCCTCAGATGTATGTACAATGCCTGTGTGTTTTCTACCATTGTAACAAAAACAAGAAAACAAGAAGCACATTCTTCATTGTTAACACACACAAAGGAACTTTGGAACTGAGTGATTGTTATGCACTTTAAAAAGGACTCAAAGACTCAAGGACAAAAACAATACGAGGATTTACTGGGAGCCTTTAGAAGAAAGACTGGAGACAAGATGCATAATTTCATCCTCCCAAATCAGTATAAATATATGAATAATGATATGAATAATAATATCATTAAGATAACCTGAAATCACCTTTGTATGTCTCTTTCTCGCATGAAATAATATATGATTTAGACAAGGTCTTTGCGAAGCCTGCTAGGTTGCAACCCAAACTGCTTTCAGGACCAGTACGGTTAAAGTTATGCTAACATTTTAAACACATTTTAGCAAAGGAAATGCCTGATGTGACGTCAAGAGACACTTCAATCAGTTGCTGCATTTTTTGCAATGAAGCCTATGTAGGTATGCAGATCAAGTCCATTTATTACATAGTGCAATGCGATCATTTGCGGTGACATTCATATTCACATTACATTCTATGCAGTGTATTCAGGGAGCCAAGTGTTCTTATATTATTATTTTAAATATGATAAACTGCTACAAAACCAGAACAGGGTCATTATTTAAACATAACATATTCCAAACTTCAGCTCCAAGAAAACAGGGATATTTCAATGAAGAGAAATCTGTGCCATCTTGTACAAAGTGAAAAACACGATTGAATAAATGTTTTTCTGCTGTTGGCCATTCTCATGCCTATTACAAAGGGAAGTTACTTTTGAATGTAGTGCAACCCTGCTCCTCTTACAGTAGATGGTTTTGTGCCCTGCCTCTAAGTGATCACATGCTCTTTTTGGTTTACAGGGAAAGGAAAAGTGGTCTATTTATATAACGTGGGATGGGCAGGATGAGGCGGAATAGTAGATAGAAAGAGCCTACTTGCATTAGACAAGGTGTATCTATCCTGCCATTTATATGTTGTCATTATGCTGTTTGATATATTTTCACTTTGTGTCTATTTAGCTCTTCACTGTTGATCCTACCAATATGCTCTGTCAAAGGCCTTTTTTCACATTTCACTGAAGAAGCTTGTGATTCTCCGGCACAGTAATCTCATATTTCCTTTCACGTGCAGCCTTTTTTTTTTTACCGTCCCATTTTGTCCATCTCTCAATCTCTCCATCTCTCTAAGTGCCATGGTAATGCACAATGGGTGATCTGATTCTCCTCCCAGACATTAAGCAGAGTTCCGGTATGTGTCTCAAGCCAATGACCCAGGCTGCCTTCCAGACAGCTGATGGGTATTGATCCACTGATTGCTGTTTGATTATTAGGTCAGTTTAAAACAGGAGCATACTGTATTTCTTATATAATATGAGAAATCAAACATCCAGCCAGCATGCTATACACAGCCATGTATTAGACTGACCACAGATATTTATATATGCCTACATGTGTAATTTCCTGGGGAACATCCTACAAACAGGTGAGCACCCACTATGCACACACTTTACTGTTGTTGTGGAGGATGATTTATGATACATGGCTAGCCTGTGAAAGGGGTTTTTCTTTACAATATACTGTAGGCTTGGGGAGAAGGGGAGTGCTAAGAAGGGGGATAACGCTACATATCTCATTTACTAGTCAGTCACACACACCACTGAAATACACAGCTGTGTGCTTCATATATCAAGAAAGAATGTACATATCTTATGTGTGTCATTTTCAAATAGAGGTGGGTTGAGATGGCAAATCTCAACCCACCCACCCAAAAGTCTACATTTTTAAAACGAAAACATGGGTGGGGGCATTGCTGTAGGAAGTGGGAGGTTTCTTTCAGAAAGCAAGAGGTGGATGATGAGAAAGAAAGAGCTCCACTGGGGACCACAGTCTGTCGCGGCAGTTAATGAGCAGTATTGATTTACAGGCTCTGCCTGTATAGAGCTCTCGCCATCACACAGTTTTACTTACAGCCAGCAAGATGTTTATATAGGGACCTTCAATGTGGAGTGTAGTGTGTGTGTACACTATATATATACAGTATATACACACACAAATATTTACTGCATATATGCTGTA
>JAODUG010040579.1:0-16377 GCA_027564795.1 Aphredoderus sayanus | reverse complement strand
CCGCCCCCCCCCCCCCCCCCACACACACACACACACACACACACCTCAACATCAACATGCAAACACTTTAATTTGAAACACTTCATTTTAATTTAAATTTTTCCTCTACCTATTCCCCTTCTCTCCACATTAATCTGTGTGATATTCTGTCTTGTTGTTGGCCAAACTTGTTTCCTTTGAAGTAGCATATCTGCTAACTTTCTTTGCTAGCCCTGGTTGCTACAGTTCTTCTCAATACTTCCTCCATTTACTCTCTATGGCATCTTCCTTCCCAGTCGAGTGTTAGCCTATCTCTGCACACAAGCTCACCGTCCACCTGGGCCGGGCTGCCAGGGACACTGCATGTGCCCCATCCCTCTTCCTCTCACCCTCTTTCGCCGATTCGCCCCTCTGGATTACACTTCCAGCACAGGGCAACATCTGTTCACCATACTTAAGAGATGCTGTTCCCTTCTCCCAGGCAGCTGTGCAGCAGGACAAAGGCGAGGACAGAATAATACTCCACTCAGGGCTTGAATACTGAGCCGAGAGTCAACGACTCACGCACTGAAAAACAAAGGCAGATGTATACAAAACACTTTAACGAACCTAATAAGGAATGCCTATGAGTATGCTTGCTTACAGTAGTAGTGCATACTTTGGCATTGTAAATGACATGTTCATGCTCGTGAGGATACATAAAGGGGATGTTATGGTGTCTGCACTCTAAACTTGTTCCCATCCATTAACTTAACAAGGTCGTTTCTCACCTCAGATGAAGCAGCTGGACATGTTTACCTTCTCCGTACTTGTACCCAAGACAGATTTCGCTCCTTTTCACAAACCTAGACACACACATCCACCAACTCCACCTTTCTGCTTTAGAAACGCAACCGCCCGCCCCCGCCTTCCCCAACCCAAATAACCACCACCATTGTCATTAACACAATTGTAATGCGTAATGTTTTTCATCCAAGTTAGCACAGCCAGGACATAAAACGACGTCTTGATTCACCACTTGCATTCTAAGAAAGGAAAAAGCAAATGGTCAGAAAATAAAACTGAAAAGTGTGATGTCAAACCACCCCCAGAAAGTATTGTTTGTGTATATACATATGAGAGAGAGAAATACTGATCTGGCCCCTGCCCTGAACAATGGCCACTGTCAGCAGACCTTTTAATGGTATACGTTTTGTTCAAATGTTTTTCATAATTTTGCATAATGCCCCACATTGCACCCTGAATAACACAATAAACCTGTTTTTCTTTAGTTAAAGTTGAACTTGAGTAACTTGAGGACGATTATCCAAAAAGTGAAATGACAAACAGTATATGTTGAGTCGCAGGTTTAGCAGACTACAGACTCGTTTACACAGGCCAAGCCATCGGTCTCTACACTGCATGTGACAAAACATAACGTTCCACCATACAGGTCCTTTTAAAAGCCTTACCTGTCCTTGTTTCAGTGTTCAGCATCCTGCGGCACTGGGATTCAGCGGCGAGAGGTATTTTGCCAGAATGGAGACCGAAGAGCACCACAGGAGACCGACTGTCCCCTTTCCTCCCGTCCTACATCCAGCCAGACCTGCATGGCTGGGGAATGTCCCTCCCGTTACTGGTGGAGAGAAGGAGAGTGGCAGCCGGTAAGAGTGTGTCTGTGTGGATAAACTGTCTAAAGTTAAAGTAAACAGTTGAGTAGCACGTCTTCAGAGTAGCCTAGTTGGAGGAATATTATCCCTGTTGTTTTCAGTGGAGCGTGAAGCGCCGTGATAGTCGGTAGGCTACAGCTGGCACTCCTCTCGGAGGAGGCAAGCTGTCAGTGAGTGGGGGGGGGGAGGGGCTCTGGAGCCCAGCATGCACAGGGAGAGAGGAGAGCATGTGCCTGGACGAAACTCAGATAACAGCATATTTTTTAAAGCCTTCAAATGCTAAGATTAATCATTACAATTTGCTTGCATGACCTCTGGAAAACAGACAATCTTTTTGTGTGTGTGCTGTGGGTGTTCGACTCCAAGCTGAAACCTTCTGTATGGCAGTAAATTAACTCCATAAAAGCTCCTAACTGGCTCTGTTATTAACATAATTAATATACTACTGTAGGCTACTAGCTATAAATCACTTTGGATAATAGGACCGGCTAAATAACCACATTTAAAAATTGTGTAAAATGAAAAAGGCGAGCGTGGAACTATTTTGTCCTTAATGCTTATATAATTAGGAATTTAGGTCAGCTAGCAGCTTGAAATCTCCTCTTTTACTGTGAAGAAGAGTCTCAATTAGTGCTAAAAACTTACTGCTTGGAGCACCCAGCGTGCCAAGAACAGCTGGATGTAATTGGCTGCTGAGCGCTCACCTGGAGCTTCTGGTGGGTGAAAGGGCACAGGCACGCTGGTCTGGCTCTCCAAGAAGCAGGAATAATTAGGCCAGCAACAGACACATAGATAGTACTGCTGCTACTGATAATAATAATAATAATAATAATAATAATAATAATAATAATAATAATAATCAATACCTTTTCAATATCATCATTCTCTGCATCATTCTCTCTGCCAGTGGGCTGCAACATCCACGCTTTTTCCATATAAAATAAAATAGACACAGTACATACAGTGCATTATTAATACATTTTAGTATGTATGTCTAATGTTTTGTATAAACACAAATGTCATGCTCAGCTGCATTTGTCCACAGCCAGGCAGAACCGCAGCAGAGGCTCACATTAACAGTTGTGAGCCGGGTACTTCAGTTGACTGACAGAACGTAGCACATAAAAATGACGAGGGCCAGCTGCAGCTAAGCTCTCCGTTTCGCCGCTCCCGTGTCAGACTCTAGCCGCACACGGGTTATTAGACGGACACTGACGTGGTGAGAGCGCGGGCGGGGCGCCGTGCTTGCCTGTATGTACGGCCGGCAGTTGTAAAAGCGAGGGGGGCGTCGAAGTAGTCGGCACATCACAACAGTGGCCATGCCCTTCAGATTCTTATACTCAACAGCGTTTCCCCCCACTTTCCTATCTACTGTTTTGACAGCAGTCTTCTCTTCCTCATGTGGTGATGGTTTCACTCTTGTCTGGCTCAGGCAGTGTTACTCTGATTAGTATTAGGAAACCCGTTGTTGCACTGAGCTAAGCCTGTAGCGTATACTGCATGTGCCTACTTATTCACTAGAGAAGTGAATGCTGTTAGCTACAATATCCAAAGCAATTTACATGTAGTGCATTTGTCTATAGTGGGACATTGACAAAGACATTTGTACACCGATGCGGTGCAAGCCATGCAAGGAGCGCCTAACCACTGGGAGCAATTGGGGTTAGACATCTTGCCCAAGGATGCTTGCAGGTAGTCCAGCAACTCCGGGGCTCGAACCCACAACCTTCCGGCTGGGAGTCAAACACCCAGACCACTAGACCATCCTACACAACCCTACAACCACCATCAGCAAAACAAAGTGGCTACACCAAGCACCACTACAGTACAGTATAGTCCATTCTGTTTCTCTTCTTCGTTTCGCTACACCAGTGCAGTGTGTCGTGCGGGTCAGGCCATCGACGGCGAGACCTGCAGTGTGTGGACCAGAACCAGGACCAGGTCCACGAGATGTACTGTGTGAACCAGCTCCGACCGCCTGACTCGGAGAGCTGTAACGGCCATGCCTGCGAGATCATCTGGATCACAGGGGACTGGACAGAGGTGAGGGCCAGCGAAGATGTTAGCTTAGAGACGTGGGCCCTGTAGCTGATCAAGTGATGTGCTAACAGGAACTATGCAAACTTGAACACTGTTGATGTGTTTCCCTCCTCTTCTGAATCAGCAACTTATAGGATATTGTTATTAAGAACTTTATTGGTATTTAGGCTTCTAGCAATTATATAGGTTGAAATTAAATAAATATGAATGTATGTTGTTAAATATATAGCCTGATCACATGCCTCCGTCATTATCATAACAGAATGTGTTTTGCTAATGATAGCTTGTGTATGACCTGTTCAGCTATTGACAAATACACTCACTGTACTGTAAGTCGCCTTGGATAGGTATTTACTGTACATGCAAATCCTCAGACCAAGCAATATTGTACCTGTAACAACAAGCACATGGAAGCAAACTGCCATTAGCCCAGTGGAATGAAAATGATGAATGATCGAAGGCAGTCTCGTTGAATCACAGGAGTGACTCCCCCCCCTCTTATTCAGTGCTCAGCCAGCTGTGGCCAGGGCTACCGTCAACGCCTGGTGTCCTGCAGTGAGGTGCATGCTGGGAATGATAACTATGAGTACGGCCATCAGTCTTCCTCCAACTGCCCCGGGACCCCTCCTGAGAGCTACATGCCATGTAACCTGGGCCCGTGCCTGCCTCCGCAGGAGTGGAGGTTCGGGATCTGGGGACCGGTGAGTGAAGCTCCTCGCCATTTCATTTCAAGTGCGATGAGATGAGATACTTTGCGGTGATTTATGACAGTGTTTTGTCAGCTGGCATGAGGGTGTACTCTCAGCTTCCCCTTTGTCAACGGAGGCCATATTTATTAAAGGTTTTTGGACACAAAGTGTATGCCAGAGATGAATAATTACATTGCAAGCTCAAGAGATGATTTATTGTAGAAGAAAAAAAGTACTGGATCATTTGCATCAATTGCATCATAATATTTAACTGTAGAACTTAATTTGATTTATTATTACTGTAATGAATACAATATTATTATTATTATTATAATAAACTCTTGTAAAATGTATGTTAGAATGTTTTAATTGTATGTTATATGTATGTCTTAATTGTATGTTATATGATTTTTTTTATCAAGGTCCTATAAAAAGTAATGGTACCACACATACATACTGTACACACATGTACGCACACACATGCACTCCTCTCTACTCCCCTCCCTACAGTATGTCTAGCCTCACACTCGTCTCTCCCTCTCCTCCTACAGCTATAGTTGTGTGAACCGAAACACAGAATTAACACCTGTGTATTTTGCAATGAAACATTCTTTTAGATGCTTATTGTACAGTAGTATGTTTTTAAAACACACCTGAAGATTTAGATTTGGATTAACCTTGCCAAACATTTGAAAGCCATTTCCATCGCTCTCTGCCCCTCCAGTGCTCGGTGAGCTGTGGTGATGGCGTCATGGAGAGGACAGTGCAGTGCGTGTCAGCAGATGCTCAGGACATCGAAAGGTGTCCTCAGGACAGCATGCCTGCAGCCAGGAAAAGCTGCAGCAATCCCAGTTGTGAGTACCCATGGTCGACACATGCTGCTCCCACACATAGGTCAAGGCTACACTGCTCCCCAGACCAGTATTGGCTATAGCTTGCCATGATCTCCTCCATCTCCAAGACTTTGCCCTTGGTGAAATAGTGATCCAGGACAAACATCAGCATCCGGACCGTCTGCTTGTGCATTTACTCCCCCTGTACGGTGGAACTGGACGGCATCAAAGAGTGGGCGGCTATTCATTTTCTCTGATGCGATGCTGCAATTTGCCACGCCTGGCTTACCTTCAGAAATGTGTGCATTTGTGTGTGTCTTGTGTGTATGTAGGCCTGTGTACTGTATGCTGTTTTATTCTGGTTGCACTGCCGGAGGGCATGCCTGTCATGCCTAAGTCTATGGTTAAATCCTTACACGATGCACCTATTTAGTTCTACCTCACTACTGTCTTCAAGGCCATTTGCCTACTAGCTGTCAAGATGTCCAGAACAGGAATGGCCCCCTCCCAGATGGCGAGCACTTTCTCAGTGTTCAAGGAAAAGCACTTGAGGTAATAGTATATGACTCTTAAACATCATAAATGCAGAGGGCAGCATTTAAAGAGGCTTCGTTTATGAGGGGAGCATTGGCTTCGTCCTGCCTCCACTTATCTTAAATGACTTAAACACTGACTGGACATCCTGCTGTGTGTCTCTCAGTAATGCGTGCCTGTCTTACAGCCATTAAGACTGATTTCCCCTGGCGCTTGTGCTATGCTAGAAACGGACACCGCACCATTACAGCAAGAAACATATTTATATGAGGATCACTTAACAGTCAGCCTTTATAATGGATTTGAAAGTTAGGGCTGTAACCCTGGTCAGATTTAACAGGGTTTTGCTATGCTTTGACGATTTCTATTAAAATACAGTATCTGTTTAATTTGTATCATCTCTCCACCTACTGTAAATATACACATTATTTCATTCATGACTCCATAAAGAGTCAGCAATGCTGGAGAAAGCTTGTTGATATTTGATCTCGATCAAAACGAAAACACCCTTCAATGCCATAGGCTGGTCCCTCAGAAGTTCATCCCCCCAAAATTGGGCACATATTGCCAATGCTGAGATAGTGCCGTGTGGGGCGGTCTGCACCACTTTGTTTGTGTTCCCATTTACAGATCCAGGGCTGTCTAGAAACACCTGATTATTCTTTTCAGCATGGGAACAGAATGGACAGCTAGCTAGTGAGGAGATATTGGCAGAATTTGATAAAAAGTGAATTAGCTTACCTCACCTATATTAACTACATTATTCTCCACCTCCTGCTCCTCCTCAGGTCTACTGTGCAGGAATGCAGACAGAAAGGCCACAGGAGTACCTCACCTTGTCTGCTGGAGAGCAGGAGAATTTTTCAGAGGTCTTTGGCTTCAGGTAAACAACTAATACCATAATAATGAAAACAGCCTCTGCCTGCACCAGAGCCCCAAGACTGGAGTTTCGATTACATAGTTTGGAAAGCTAAATGGACAAAAGGCATGGGGCCCTGAGGTTCAGTAAGGTCACACGTGTATGTGTGTGTGTGTGTGTGTGTGTGTGTTTTCCAGACTGAATGACCCCACCCAGTGTCCAGCCAACGCTTCCAGGAGAGAGGATTGTGCATGTCGGAGAGATTACTCTGCCGCTGGCCTCTCCACTTTTTCCAAGGTCCGCCTGGACCTCAGCAAAATGCACATCATCAGTGAGTCGCACACACACACACACACACACACACACACACACACACCTTCACACAACCAAACACACATCAACACAAACATCAACACGTACTGTAGAGAACCGGTATACAGTATACACACTCTCAGTGACATCCTCTTGCTAAAGGACATCCAAATAGTAAACCCCTCTGGCTTTCTGCAGCTACTCTAAAATAAGAGCCTCTGTCAGCATTTAATTATCTCCATGCTTGTGGGAGTTAATGGACTCAAGATGTCTTCGAGGGGCATTTAAGCAATTCTCGATTAAAAGGTTTGGGTGTTTAGATAAAAGACAGCGCTAAGATGATGAAACTACAGAATATCGCCATTAAGTGGCCTTGAATGGTTTACGTTTAACCATTGCAGAAGATGCGAGCAATGTTAAGACTTCAATTTAGGCAATTCCAATTCAGTTTCACACAATATGTGCTCGTGTCCTTACAACACATCATCCCATGCTCTATCTTGTCATGCAGCCACAGACTGGCAGTTTGCATCCACCCGAGAAGGCCACAGTGTCCCATTCGCCACAGCTGGAGACTGCTATAGTGCCGCCCACTGTCCACAGGTGAGGACTGCTGTAGTGTAAACATTGTATTTTGATGCTTCTGTACCTTGAAGCTGTTTTTCATTAGTGTTTGAATACAAATACATGTTCATATAGTAGCCTATAGAATTTGCAAATACTCTTCTGCAGTGTGCGTATGTGTTTGAGTGTGTTTGCCCAAGGCACTGCCTACTGTGCTGTAGTGATGTGATCTATATGGGCAGTTCTGTGCAGTTCCCACACTCCAACTCCACCAACTACTAGTCTGCTTTTAATCTGCAGTCCAGATGAACAGAGTCTCCTGTGTGGGAATGCTCAGACAGCTTACCACCAGGGAAAGCCAGTAAATGCTGAGTCTTATAGAGTCAACTTTTCACCTGCTTCTCTCATCCGCCTCTTTGGAAAGAGGAGGCCACTTAAAAAGAGTATAACTGGATCTACACAAAACTCTCCAATAAATATCTATATGAAGCAGTAGTTATGGGTTATAGGAGTCATATTACTGGAAATGATGCTCAATTTTCATAGATTTCGATTTGATGCTATATTTTGGCTTTTATTTTAATTATATTTGTGTAGTGGTTTATCTGTTAGGTAGAGTAATATGTACATTTGTTTTTGATGAGTATTTGATTAGTGGCCATTGAAGATTTGAACTTTATATTGCTCATGCAACACTGCCCCCTGTGGTGTGGTGTGGAATAAAATGTTCTCTATATTTCTCCCTTTAATGTCTGTTTATTTGGCAGGGCCGTTTCCGAATCAACCTCTCAGGAACAGGTTTTCGGGTGGCTGAGGACACTAACTGGATCTCCCAGGGCAACTATGCTGTGGCTGACATACATAAATCACAGGTATTGATAGATTATGTCTTAATAATATAATACAAATAAAAATGCTTGCATTGAAATGACACGGAATTATTCAGAAACACAATGGCTACTTAATTTTGGGAACATTTAAGATAGTAAGTGGCTACTGGTCTCCTTCTGCTGTAGCCCGTCCCCTTCATAGTTGTTCTGTTGTCCGTTTAGAGATGCCTTTCTGCCTACCGCTGTTGGGTTAAGTCACCTTCCTGTCAGCTTTAACCAGTCTGGCCATTCTCCCCTCTAACAAATAACTGGTGCTTGCTGGATGTTTGAATGTTGTGTGTTAATATCCTGGGAGATCAGCCTTTTGAGAACCACTCAAGGCATCCCGTCTGGCACCCAACAACCATTCCACGCTGGATCTATCCGATGACCCTCCCTCCCTTCCTCCCTCCTTTACTTCTTGCCTTGGTTTCAGAGGGTCCGGGCATGATCCCAAATGGGCTCCGTATCGCAGGCTTCTCTGGCTCCTCTGACTCCTCAAAAACCTCCAGAGAGAGGAGCCTTATTGGGCAGCTGCTCTCTCAAGTGCGCCATACCGACTCCCCCTCCCCCCACCTCACATGCTTTTGAAATGGAGATCGCTTTTTGGCAAGGAAAAAACAGGCAGGAGAGGAGATGCCAAAAAGTGTTTGCACACTGGTCTGGTCTCCATATCCAGCGGGCCTGCTCAGAGTCCTTTAGGGAGTTTAAATGAACCCAGGTTGAGGTGCGGCAGATAAATGGAGCACTCCAGATGAGATTAGACAAAGTTGGGATTGCATTCTTGGCACATTCACCACAACGCAATTGACCTCTTTGTTTCCCAAAGTAGATGTGGACCTGCCTAATATGTTGCATGCAAATGATTCCAGTGAAGTGCTATTCATTAACTAGCTGCGGCTACTCAGCTTGTTATTCACAGAGGTGGTCTGCTTTGTATCTAGTGGACCCTTTACCATGGGCGCCTGCTTTTGTTTCAGGCAGACATTTGTGAAATCAATGCAAGATGCATTGTCATCAAACAAACTAAATGTACTTTCTTAGCTTACTGCAAGAGATGATGTTGCACGTCACTTGGTACAAGTGAAATTGAAATATAAAAATATAAAAATATATAATAATAACAATATTATACACCCACTTCATTAGGTACGGCTTTCTTATATTAAAGCAGCCACTGGTGGAATTTAGCCTTTTGTCAAATACTGTCACATTCCTGTCAGCAGTTTCTGAGACACTGAAACCACCCTGCCTGGAACCAACAGTCTTTCAACCTTCAAAAGTAATTTAGATGATTTGTCTTCCCTGCCCACAGGATGGCAGCAGAGTAACAGGGATGTGTGGAGGCTACTGTGGAAAATGTGCTCCAGGCTCTGGCTCTTTTCTGCAAGTAACAGTGACATGGCTCTAATGCCATCAGTGAGGTACTGTATAAACTCTAGGATTACAGTTCTATCAATCATTATCTATTAATGATTAAATGAGTAGACAATTGTAATTGTCTGATATGACCTTGTCTGCTCCTAATGACTATTAATGAGTATTAATGATTACTTGTCACTGTCGCAGACATCTGTCTTGTTTATGACATCTACTGTATCTATATTTTATTGACAGTTCTCTTCAGGTGCTTATTGTGTCAAGATGTCCCCTCTCTTCATGTGGTGCTACAGCTGGCATAGGGCTCAACCTGTCCTTCAAACAACCTTCAGCATTTAAATGTGTACATAGTGTAAATGCATCTGGTGTAAGTACTGTACATGGCACAGTAAATAAAATAATTATTTATTATACTACACATTTATTTTTATATTGTAAGATAAATTAAAGGTTTGGTTGCAAGAGCAAATACAGCAGTCTTTCTTGGCCATGCATCAGATACCTGCCAAAATAGGCCTTTGATTTAGGATGAATACACACTGCACTTAAGATGCCATACTGTATCTTCTTGCGTGTTGTTTGCATTGTATGATAGAACGATAGCTGCCACTCTAGTTATTATGCAGCCAGGTGTCTCCATTCAGTGGGCCTTTATGACGTACAGTACCTTACTCTCTGCTTTACAATCATACTTACCTCAGTCAAACAATTGACCCCTCCAGCCCAACCACTGACTGTATAGAGTAGTACTTACTTTTCTGTCACCAGTGAACTATAAAAACAAAGAATTATGCCCAAAAATCTTATCTTTATTAATATTATTCAAATTCTTTTTTTTTTTTTTCTTTCAGCTTTTAGAATGTCTTATAGTTCCATTTAGAAAATAGGTAAATTCAGGTTTAGTTAATTTATTGTACACATTGAATTGTTTGGTGACATTATGTTGTGGGAGACCCAAACTAACACAGAGCAGCTGTCCGTGGCTAGGCTATGCTGTGCTCTATCACTTACAAAGACACAAATGAACAACAAACAAAGGCAAAGTATGATGATAGGCTTTCAGGCTAAACTTATTACTGACATATTGTACGCTGCCTGATATCAGACGGAATGACATTGCCCTGTGTTCAAACTATATATCTTACTGTAACAATGACAAGAGAGCGTCATTAGCCTTAGACGTTTAGTATGGAGGCAGGTTATCATATCTGGAGCAACATGAAAGAATCCTGAACTGACCTCAGGCCAGTAAAGATGCACTAGATACTCCTTAGATGTGGTGCACCAGCCTGCATAAACTATACAGGCTAACACGTCCAGATGCTGCCTGCTAATAATTGCTTCCTATACCTTATGTTCTATTGTCTTCTAGAATATGTGCATAATATGTAAAGATGTTTTCAAGTTTATACTGTATGTTCATGTTTGAAGCATTTGTTATTGGTGATAATATCAGGGTACTTTTTTTGTCTATACTATGTAATTTGTTTATATTTTTAATCAATGATATGCATTTTGTGAGATGATATTCTTTTTAAATTAGTCAAGTTACAGAAGGAATTAAGAAAGTGGGAAGACAAGACACTAATAAAGAATAGTTCTCGTGTTAAACGTGTTGTTATTCCAAGCCATTATGTGCTGGGCTACTTAAGGGTGTGGTTTTACTTGTACATTTTTCAGCAAAGTTTTAAGAAATGAAGGAAAAATATGTGTGCAATTTTACACTTTTATACATGTGCCTTTTTCAATGCCTTACAAGAATATGTTCTAAATGCCTATTTACATGCCAAAGGGAATTTCACCAGTGAAAAAGCCAGCATAGGATAATACAATATTTTCATTGTGTCTGTCTTGATGTTGTGTCTTGATCTTGAACACAATTTTGCTCTATTTGTTAGTCAGGATTTTAATTCAGTCCAAGGACTTCTCAGGTGCCATAAATTAAGGGATTATTAGGATATTTAAGTGTATTTATTTAGCTGTTACTATCATATTTTACATTATTGACACAATTCAGACCTGATGATACTGTATCAGGTTAGAGACATGCTATCATTACCACACTTAATGACTTAAAATATATACAGTATGCTTTGTTTTATATGCAAGTATTTATTGTATTATTTGTTGTATTGTTTAAACATGTTCATAGCCTTTCATGGAAAATGAAGATAAATTACCATGCATCAGTGTGTCATTAAACCATCCTTTTGGTGACATGTTTTGTGTCTCTTGGATGTGTTTATTTATATGCACGTAGCATAGCTACATATAGTGTTGTGGTGCCATTATGTGATGATTTATGAGATAATGCAAGTACATGGATTGTTTGTTTTTCACACAGTATACTTGATATACAATATAAACATGCTGCAGCCTATATTAATTATATTGTGTTTACATTGTTCAGATATGAAATTGGGATTGCTTTAACTTGATCATTATTATTATTAATAATAATAATAATAATAATAATAATAATAATATATCATTGCAACACTGTACAGTAAATGCCTGGGTCTGGTCCTGTCAGACACATTCTAGGAAATGCTTCTGCTTTATGTGGTGAAACTGTTTTTTGTGGTTTACTAAAATGTTTCCCTTGGTGTCACATACTGTATCTATCCATCTCAGAATATTTGATAGTGACATAATTAGATCACATATGTACAATAGGTCTGGGGCTGCACTATATGAAAGGACATTATCTACAGTATATTTCATATTGCTTTGAAAGGGCAGGGTATTGAGACAATTCAATGCAGACCTGACTTGCCAAGTGTCAGGAAAAGGGTACTGTAGGGTACATTCAACAACACTAGGGGGTTGTCTAATCTTAAATAAGTGCTTATACACCTTGAGGTAATGTTAGGTACAGTATACAGAATTATATAAATGTTCATCTTACATTAGACCTACATATGAATGTAGTATTACAGAAAGCATATATATATATATATATATATATATATATATATATATGTGGCAATCTGTAGATTGAAATTCCATGTGACAGGCATTGTGTCTTTACACATTAAAAGGACTGTATTGTATCAGTAGATTGTTACTACAGATTTAAAGCAGACTGCTATTAGATGAAATACTGCAAAGGTGAATCTCTAGTTGGTCTCACACCACAGGTTTATGGCAATTCATATATATGCTAAAATATAGATGAATCAATGCAGACGGCACCTGCATTAACTGTAAGCTTGGAGATTCCACTGAACCCTGGTTGGTTTGACAATGCAGGGGGTAATGTGTCATGGTCACTGATTTAGAACTAATCTGGCTAATACTGATTAAAGTTAAAGAACATATTGTGTAGAGAATATGTTTTGCACAATGAGATACAATCTATGCTGGATAGTTTAAGAGGTTTACGCTGACTCTTGGTGGAAAATCGTCTTGGTGATGTGTGTGTGTGTGTGTGAGGTGTGTGTTTGTGTGAGGTGTGTGTTTGTGTGAGTGAGTGTGTTTGCCTTGCATATCACATGGATTACCTATTGTTTGCCATCTCCATGGATCCCTCTCATGGACGTGGGGTGTGCTGACAACATGCCATCCGCAAACACCTGCAGACTGTCACGGCCAGGTGGCAGGAAGTGCTCTGACTCTGAACTCTCCATGGAGGCAAGCCCTCAACACGCCTCAGAGGTTAAGGGTCACTTCCCAACATGTAGAAGTCAAATCATTAACATTTGCAATAACAAGGACATCGAGGACATTATCTTGTATTTACGTTACATTTCTTAAGATATACGGTAGGCTACATGTACCCCAAAGATTTTAGCTGTTGCATTTACATATTTATATTGATTGAAATTATGCTAATCAACATTTCATAATGCAGACTTATGTGTCTTTTAGAATTTTAGAGTTAGTTAGTTACTAGTTATATTTTTATGGAGCTGTTTATAAGATAAATGCAGGCCTATAGTTCTTATAGGCTATGGAATAAAGACCACAGTATTTAATACTCTCTTTGCTGTAAGTCAATCTGGTCTAAAGCCTCTTACTTGATGCAGTATCTGTGTACTATAATTAAATGTAGCTCCCTATTTATTGTGAATCGGATAGATGTAAAATGAGTGTTAACTGTACATTATGTTTTGCAATAGGTATTAAAATATTCCACTGTAGAAAATCTTATGAAGCTGGTTATTAGCAATAATTCTATCCATCTCCAATTGCTGTATAATCCTTGTAAGGCACATTCCTAGACATCCCCACAAAGATTAGAGCGGTGACCCAGACTTCTCAGACTAGAACAACATTCATTGGATACAGATCATTCCTGACAGGATGCGTGTCTCTACTACATTTTCTCTTTGGGAAATGCTGTATATTTCAACACATTTATTCTCTATATTATACTGTACATTATGTAATGTGGTAGGATTGTACACTAAAACTATCTGAATTACTCCAAAAATCCATTGTGTAGTATGTCTGAGCAATTATGTTTTATGATGAAGAAAGCTGAAAATGTTTTGATGTGAGGAACATTTGATGTAAATGAGGGGATAATAGCCACAGGTTAAATCACATTGACTTCATTGTCATGAGCCTCGAGGTACAGTACTGGGATGACTTTGAACTAAGGATTAATAATTAACTTGCCTTCATCTCTATAGCTCACTAGCTAAGCCTAAACATCAGTGTTTGTGAATCTTTCTAAATGTGAGTTGTCATCATTACAGTATATATCACCTTTTCAGTGTTCACCCCTGTGTTCTTTACCCCTAACCTGCTGGTGTGGAACTGTAGAGATGTTATCAGCAGGCGTAAGTAAAGTGATTGTTTAACCAGTGCTAATATGTCCTTGATACAAAGGAAACATCTTTGCTGCCTTATCTCACTTTGATTTCATTGGGCCAGGTAGTGTGTAAGCTATACTGCAAACACACAAGCATATAGGAAAGTTACAATTTGGACATCAAAGCTGACACATATTTTATTGTTTATTAGTGTTTCTGTTTGGAAGTATATATAATTGTAATTACACTGAGAGATATTATCGTAGGATGGTCTAGTGGTCTGGGTGATTGACTCCCAGCCGAGAGGTTTTGGGTTTGAGCCCCTGACCTGCTGGACTACCTGCAAGCATCCTTGGGCAAGATGTCTAACCCCAATTGCCCCAATGTGTTTGTGAATATAAGTCAATCATACTGACAAATGTACTACATGTAAGTTGCTTGGGATAAAAGTGTCGGCCAAATGCCGTAAATGTAAATTATGTTTTTACACAATTTAGCTCTCCAAACTATTCCGTTGCTTCTTAATTGCAGCAGAGGAGCACCTCCATGGTGAAAGTGAATGGTGTACATTTACATGATTTTAGTCTTGGGAACTTCCCAGTTTGCTATTGAACATCTTATATAATGGATGCATTGAGAATAAAGTGCTTTGCTCAACATCATGCCACGAGAGCTGATGGAGATGAATAAACGTGACATTTATGAGAGCCACTCTCATAAAAGCCACTTATATTCACAGCCTACTATGTGCTGAGTGTGTCCATTATAAAGACATCGCCATTGTGACTGCAGAAATGGATACAATGGCAGAAAAGCAAAGAGCTTTGAGGAAAGTGTGGGTTGAGAAATAGAATTACAGTTCAATGAAGAGCGCGTCTCCCTTTCAGTGAGAGCGCCGTAGGAAAAAAAACACTCTTATGTCCTGGCAATGTTTAAAACCTTTTGCTCTGTATAGTGGGCACTTGTCAGAAGAAGCCAACGGTGAGACCACAGAGAACAGACCCGGGTTGACATGAAATATGCCTTGTGAGAATGAGGCATTTCTTGTTAAAAACAAATAGGTGAAGAGATTATATATTGTTTTATGTGTAAAAGTGAATCGTTTGAGACATCTCAAATGTAATAAATGTTTACTGAAGAAGGCAGTAAACTGAAGAAGGCAGTAATTAGATTTGTATAAATACATATTTCTAAAATATACCTACTATAATTGGCAGTAGGTCTATTAGGTCGATTAGGCAGTAGGTCAGTTAATTGGTACTGTAGGTAGGCCTAATTGTAAAATTGTCAGATATCAAATTCTAGTCAATTTGATGACAGCTTTTCATATCCAATAATTGTTACATTTATACACATGAAATGTTGGGGTATATCAGTGTCTAGGATTCCATTGGCTGAGTTTTAAAAGGGTGGAGCTGTCCCCGGAACCATGCCGCTTCATTCATTAATCAAGCAGGGTAATGGGATAGGTGGAAACGGTTGCGAGGGGTCTGTCTGTCTGTTTGTTTGCAAAGTAGAAAGCTACGAAAGGTAGGCTAATGTAGTTTACGAATGCGTCCCTTTCAGTAAAGTGGTGTCTGTTGTAAGTTAAGTTGGTTGTAACAATCCCGGATCTAGCGTGTCAACCTGCCTGTCATGTTCAACCGCTCCTCCAAGAAAACAGATTCCAGCAAATCGGTATGTACAGTAGCCTACAGGTGTGATGGCTTTTTTTAAAGTGCTGTAAATATCTGTTTCCCTTCGAAGAAGTACTAATGGCCTATAGTATGCGTATTATTTGTGATTGTTTAATGAGGATATATTTTACTGCTGATTCGTATGTGTCCCATTCCTTAAGGCAGTTAAGTTACATCTGTTGAGTAAAGATAACGCTCTGGCACAAGCCTCATTAAACAACCTAGTTTGGGAG